>BGPR01011110.1:0-49859 GCA_013235015.1 Araneus ventricosus
AAGTTCTTCTAGTTGGTATATTTGTTTTGCATTATTTTAAGAATGTTTTTTTTATAGTTTTGATAATTAACTAGAGAGTTAATTTTTTTTTCTTGTCTGCTTAACCATTGAACAGAAAGTTTACTAATGTGACCCTTCAATGTAAACTTGGAGACTGTTAAGATTCCTAATCTTAACTGATTAATCTATTTTTAAATGTTGGCCTATTTTATGAGCATAGGAATTGGAACAGGAACAATTTTTATTTGTTAAAATCCTTTGTATAAATTTTTATTTGTTTTTAAAAAACTATATTGATAAATAATCCATCCTTGGCTAGATTGTGATGGAAATAATCTAGTTAAGGATTAATTAATTCATCTGGACTTGTACACTTGTTGCTAAATGTGGTCTCCCAATTTGACTTTTTGTAACCTCAACCAATTTGCCAACAAATTCTGGTGGCAGTACCTAAGATGATTGGAAAATTAACACTAAGCATTCCAACATTTTGCTGATACATTAAAACTGCAGTTGTAAATCTGTCATTTGACTGGTTGCAGTATGTTGTGTTAAGTAATATTTTTCTGAAAATTGCATTAGTATATTATGAGCATAATGTATAAAAAATATTTCATTTAATCAGTTGGCAAAATATATTTGGTAGATAATGCATATTTGAATTGATCCACTACAATATGAGCATAGAAAAAAAAAATTACCTGTGCTGCATCTTAAATCATATGAGTAAAAAGTGTTATATTAGGCATCTATTTAATTGAATAAAATAGTGCAGTAGGTTTTCTGTTTAAAAACAATAAAATGTATTGATACTGTTCTTTGTCAATATACTGCTTTATTTTTCACAGTGATATCTACTAGTTAATTGAGAATATGCATTTATTTGTTTTTCGTTGTTCGCATAAAAAAATTAGTTTTAAGAAGAGAGTAGTTTTTGCCTGAACGGTAATCTTTCAGTTTTAAATGCTGAAAAAATTAATATTGATAAATAAAGACCATATAAATTTATAGATTCAAGAAAATCATTATGTATAGATGAATAAAGAGCAAGATCAGTGTGTAATCTATTATGTGTATAGTAATCAGTTGCGAGTTAATTCCCCCCCCCCTTTAAAATCATAGTTTTGCATATTGGGTTTTTAAACTTATCTTTTTTTGGCTGTTACAACTTTTATTGAAACTCTATATTCTGTGATCTTAAAAAATGTATTCTTTTTAATTTCAGGGATCTTTTGGTGCATTACAAAAAATCTGTGAAGATTCAGCTGAATACTTGGATTCAGATGCATTGAATAGACCTTTAAATGTCCTTATACCAAAGTTCTTGCAGTTTTTTCGGCATAGCAGTCCTAAAATTCGTTCGCATGCCATTGCTTGTGTCAATCAGTTTATTATAAATAGAACAACAGTTTTAATGTTACATATAGACTCATTTTTAGAGGTAAGTTTTGGTACAGTAAATTATTCTCATTATTTATTTTGTATATATTTTATTTGTTATTAAGGTTGTTTACCTGAAACTATTTCTAAAGTTTATGCCAAAACTTTTTTTAGAATTTGTTTCATTTGGCATCGGATGAAGATCCGGAAGTGCGTAAAAATGTTTGCCGGGCACTTGTGATGCTTTTAGAAGTTCGAATGGATCGTTTGATTCCTCATATGCATCATATTATAGAGGTAGTATATAATTCTTTAAATTGGTTATTTTAATTTTATTCTTTGAGATTTTGTATATTATTTAATTGAAGCATTATGTTCCACTGTGTATATGCTTATAAGTAGATCTGAGAAAAGATTTTCGTGCCTAAAATATTTATAACTAAAGTTGTAAAAGGAAACTGAATTGTGATGGATCCATTATGATTTATTTCATATTAATTTAAAGATTTATTTTTCTTGTAAATGTGTAAATATTTGCAAGCAAAGGATAATTTTAATTTGCAATTAGTTTCTGTTTTATCTTTTACTCCACATTGTTTGTTTGAATTTAATTTTAAATCATTCTGTCAAAGGAAAGCATTGATATTTTTACAGTGATTAAAGATTTATGAAGATAAGATTTTTTTTTTGTTAGGCAGAAAATTAAAGGGGCTTAGTTGATTTCTTTTTATTTGAAATGATTTTTTAATCAGTTATTTTCAGTAACAGTTGAGTTTGATTTATTTTTTAAAAAGATGAAATGAAATTTTGTAACGTGAAATAATAGCTGTTCCAATCAAGAAATTGGATTTTAGTTAAAATTCAAACAGCAGCTTAATTGCAGTTTGAATTTTTTCATGCCTTTCATTTTTCATGCTCAAATGCCTTTTAGATAAATCGACAATTGATGGAAAGCAATGGGGGTTGTAGCTCTTTATAAATTGAAACTAGAAAATATGACGGGTGCAAATTGCCTCTTCGAGAGATTTCCTGTCAAATTTGACGCGTTTAAATAGATATATGTACGAGAAAAATGTTTAACATTGATTGAAAACAAATAAAATAAACATGTTTTATGACAGGAAATATTTTTTTATTTACATATTATTTACACTTCTTACAAAGCACTTCTCTGCTTGTCAAAAAATATTATCAAATTATATCATCACAATTGCAATAAATAATCAGATGCATCGTGGCATCCAAACTATATCACGTGCATGATATACCACTGACATGATTTACTACTTTCTATTAAAAAAAGAAATTAATTTGAAATATATGATTAATATAATTTAAAATTTCTTGGGAACTACTGATCATAGCAAGATAAAGTTTATATTAATCAATAGCAAATTTTATTTCACTATTTTGGAGCTATTAAATTTGAACTTAGAACAACAATTAATTTTTTTAAATTACTGTAATTTAGTTGTCTAACAATGAAATAATGCTGTTTAATGTCTTGCAGCGTTATGGCGTGAATTTTATTGTTGGTGACGTCAGAGAGTTACTGGATCAGTGAGAGATGGATTTTGTCTATTATATTAGTAATAGTCATTTTAGTAATTTTTTTAAGATAACGTATCAATTATTCATGATTGAAACAGGGTGCATGAACTCGAAGGTTTCTGGGGCAAAGTAGCTTAGCACGCTAAAACTTCATTAAAACTTGGATATTAGTTTGAGTGATAATACATTTAATTACAATTAAATAATGGCCTTATAATGGAAAAATAATGATATGGTTATTTAAGCATAGCATTGCGGGTACTTGACATTTTTATGAGTCAATATTTTAAGGTGGAACTTTGGGTGCTGGTGAAAAGGAATATAGGCATAAATAAATTATCCCTGCCCTGATTCTCTTCTATACAGTTGAGCATGATCCACAAAAATATGAGGGGGGAAATCTGTATTCTTGGCATTTTTTTCAGCCACTTTGTAGTGACCGTTTTGAGCAGATGTCTCGGTGTTAACTGTGTTAGTAGATTCAAAAGGTTTTTATCTCCACTAATCTATTGTCCATTTTAATGATTAAATGAAATAAGAATAATTTACTGTTTCTTTTTTAATGGAATTTGGATTGTAAAAAATAATTGCAATAAATGTTTACTGAATATTATTCATTTTAGTATATGTTGATGAGAACACAAGATCCCGATGAAGGAGTAGCTTTAGAGGCATGTGAATTCTGGCTGTCTTTAGCTGATGAGCCCATATGTAAGGAAGCTTTGGCACCTCATCTACCAAGACTCATTCCTACGTTAGTCAGAGGGATGAAATATTCCGAGCTTGATATAATTCTGTTGAAGGTGAGCGAGTTGTGAAGGGTTTTTTTGTTATTATTTTTGAGTTTATTTATATGGATTTGAGTAGTTACTTTGAGTGTGTGCTATTTTATTGTAGGTGGATGTGGAACAGGATGATATGATTCCAGATCGAGAAGAAGATATTCGACCTCGATTTCATAAGTCTAAAACCCACAGTCAAAAGCATATGGACGATAATACAGAGGTAAGCTATGTTAAAATATAAGAAAGTTCTGCGTATTTATGTTGTACTTATATTTAGGGTGAATGCTTTAACTTAATTTTATTTTTATTGCAGAATGACACAGAATCAGATGATGGTCTTGATGATGATTCATCATTGTCCGACTGGAATCTAAGTAAGTTTTATTACATTTTGAGCATATGCATGTTATAAATCCTTTTTGACCATGCTTTTTAAACTGTAATATTTGTAACTTCCGTTGTCTTAGCTTAATTAGCTGTTCTAATAAGTTTCTTATCGAATTACATTCCTAATTTTGAGTATTCTCATTTTAGGAGTTATAAACACTGCAAACCTTGATATAGTATGTCCTTTCTATGATTTGACAATCACCATTGATCTGTTTCTCTTGGCATGCATTTTCAAAATGGTCATGGGGTGGAACCATCTAAAATACCTTTTTAAAAATATTAATATCATTCATCGATTTTAAAAACTATTTAAAGCAAGATCTTGGTGTTTTCAAAATGACTGCAGTCTTAAAAAATGATTACTCTTACGTATATCTTAAATTCAGGTATATAAATTTGCAGCTGATTAAATTAAAAGTTTTTTTTAAAAAACTGAATACGTAATTGATTCATAATTTCTTGTATTTTCGGTTTTTGTAACAGGATGTTAGATGCTCAGTTTTAAATCAGTGTGCTCGCATACCCTGCGTATACATAGTGTTTATCAAGGTATTAATGAAATGATTTTCTCTGGATTTTATTTTTTTACAACTTTCTTTTTTTGGGGGGGGGGAGATTTATGGATTTGCAGATTTACTCCATATGAAATGATTTCAGTTGCATAAAGAAATTTTACATGTAAAAATATAACTCGTGTTGCTGTCTGACCAAATTTATTTTGGAGGCAATTGTAGCGAGGACCTAAAAACAAACAATTATTTTACACAGTATTGGGATTCTCAATTTTTAAGAAGAGCTAAACTTACCGGGAGTTAAAATTCAATACAGAATTTTATGTTGAGTTCTAAAAAATGTTTTGAAATAACTAGGTAATCGCATTGGTAAGAAGTGGGCAGATGCTTTTTCTTTTATACTGCCAAAACCATATTTTTGGTATTAATATTGAAATCAAGCATGTTTTGTGAAGGGGAAGTTGAGTTAAAAAAAAAAAAATCCTGCTTTTAAATTTTAAACTTTTCTTGTTTAGCTTCATTTTGAATTTAGAGAATTTTAATTATATTGTTCAGGCAGAAGTCACTAAGTCCACAAGAACTTTTTGAAGGACTACTGCAGTTAATTAGAATTTGCAATTATTTTGTGATAGAAACTTGTTATACAAACACCAGTAAATCAATCATAGAAGCGAGAAATCTGTCAAATGGTTTTTATTATTAATAAAAATTAATCAAGTTTAAACTGACTGCATTTCGAAACTGTAATTTTGGACTTGTTGACTTTTACCTGAACAACGACAATATAACAAAGTTTCTCTTTTTGCTAAGCTGGTTTGAAGTTTTGTGAATTTTTGGAGCAATTTTTATTCTTAAAAAATATATGAAATTCAATTAGAGCCTTGTGTAGCAAATTTATTTCTGTATATGTGTAGTATTATTGGAAACTTAAACACATAGGCGTTAAACTAAGAGAATTTGTATATTATAAAAGCATTAGGGTTCCCGTTTTGCAAATTAAATGTGTTCTAATATACTATTTTTCCAATCTAATGGGTTTTTTGTTCTGATTTTTATTTTGTTGATATAATGACAATAATTACCTTTTTTTTTTTCTAGGAAAGTGCTCTGCTGCAGCTTTAGATGTCCTTGCCAGTGTTTTTCATGAGGAGCTCTTACCTGTCTTGCTTCCAATCTTACGGGAGACCTTGTTTCATCAAGATTGGGAGATAAAAGAATCGGGCATATTAGCTCTAGGTGCTATTGCTGAAGGTATGTATGGTGAAATTTATCAAGAAACTGAAAATTAAGTTTTAAATTTGTTTGTTTTCAGATTCACCAGCAATTTTTATAAATATTTCTTCTTTTTTTATATCATTTTTCTTTCATACAATACATTGTACTTCGGAAATCTTCAAGGCATATTTTTTTTCTAATTAAGTTGTTTTTAATAATGATATGTATGTATGTAAAACTTATGTATATAAACTTCACTCTTGATTAAATTCTAGAAAACTATGCCTTTATGGTAACTATAGCTTTAAAGAACTAAATAAGTTCAGAAGTTTTAGATTGTATTAAAAATAAAATTTATTGTTATATTGAGACTAATAAATAAAATCTGAGATTTGATCTAGAAATTTTTTTATGTACAGTAATAACTTGCAATGAACTCGGGAGTTACATAATTCGTGATTTTCCCCTCCTGCTTTATAAATGCTTTCCATTTTAGAATATAATATATTTTAAAAATTTAGAAATAGAAACAGTTAACAAAAATAAGAAAATTGATCCATTCCCTTTCAATAAACAGGGCCAGGAACTGATCATGTTGGTCGTGTAATAAAAGTTTCTGAATTTTGCCAGGCAAATTATATTTAGAAGTTGATAGTATGTATTGATGTCTATGAGCTGTTCGACTTGTGTAGCAAAGTGTTGACAGTTGATTTACTTATAGATGTGTCAGCAGATTGTTTCTATAGAAGTGGAAACCTCAGATCCACATCTACCAGATAAGTAAATGACAGTTGCAAGATTGACAAATCTTTTTTCCACCTGAAAAAAGATTACAAATTTTAGAGGCAGCATATATATAATGTATAATCTTGCTACAAGGCAAGGATTTAAAAGGGGGGGGGGGGGGAGTGTTAGATTGCTATCAAGAAACTTTATGTAAGAAAATGTTATCAGATGAAGGTTTCATAATACTAAGCTTTCTCGATTTCAAAATATTTCCATTTTTACTTTCTTTTATACGAAGTATACAAAGATAAAGTATTGTAATCGTCAAAAAATTTGAACTCGAGATTTTGATGAATCTCCACGTTTTAGACCTCCCCGAGTCCGAAAAACAAAATTTTGGAACTGTGTGTCTGTAAAAACGACAACACTAAAACTATTAGAACTACAGGGATGACATTTGGTATGTAGTTTCTACACAAGATTGGTAGATTTCTATCAAATGTTATATGAAATCTGTACAGGCTGGTCTGTATTCATGTGACTTAAATAGCTGGATGGATAAATTTTGCTACACAGTTTTATCAAGAATGTAGGTCCCTATCAAATTTGGGACCAAATAAGTCCATGGGCTGACTGTCTTGGTCTGTATAATCGCATGCTTGTGAGCATTCTAATTCATGTACACAATGACTTAAATGAAATTTTGTATGTTGTCTTCTAACCTTAATTGAAGATCTGCATCCAATTTTGGTTTCAATCGGTTGATAAAAGGACTTTCAAATTGCATATTCAGTTTCCTCACCCTTCTATGCCACAAAAAAGGCCCGACTGCTTTGCATGTTCCCCCCAATCTTTGTTAGGGAATGCAGGCATGAAAGACTTCCGCTTTTAAGCGGAAATCCGCTTTTTTGAATGTCTTTCAGGCTGTTTCTGAGATCGATGCAAAACTGTCGAGAAATCATTACCGAAAAATGTGTGTGTGTGTGGGGGGGGAGAAGCTATGTCTGAATCTGAAACGAATGCCATTTTTTCTCCGTCACAAAGTAAACAGATGCATTCTCTGGGGTTTACGCGCCGTATCTATAACCTCAAGTGATTGGCAGACAGCGTAATGTAGGAAGGAGGAACTTCTCCCGTATAGCCGAATGATGACCGCTCTACGAGTAGGCCACGCCTTGCTGTTGAAATCGTACGTCAGTGAGCTGCTATCGCCGATGTTAAATGCTAACGGTTGTTATGCAAAGAACTTCTACTACTACTATCATTTGTCTTGTGTTGGGCGGATCGCATGTGAGATGCTGTATGTTTAGTGTTACGTTCGTCAATTGTAAAGATCAGCGTTTGTGAGTGTGACCGAGAACCAAAATGGAGATTAACTTAAACGATGAACATAAAGTTCGTTCCCTAGATGCGAACGAAAAAAATAAATTTAAATTCGAGTGGTTGAATAAATCGATGAAAATTAAACTGCCGGTGAAAGGTAGCGATACGAACGTGGAAGAGATAGCAGTAAAAGTAGGAGATTCAATCAAGAAGATCGAAATAAGTGGAACTGTAAATTGCCAGCTTTGCTCTGATTTATAACCAAGTATTCTAAGCTTGAGAGATTTCATATTTATGTCCTTAATTTAATGCTTTTTAAAGAAAGTATAGCAATTATTAAACAATCTTTAAGTTGCTGAACTCAAACATTATTCAAAATAAGTTAGTATACATACATGAAGATTGTATGTTGGAATTTTTAACAACAGGTCATAAACCTAAAATTATTAACATACATGAGATGAAGAAATCATTTCTTATATTTTAAATACAGAATACAACAGCTGTTCTAGAATAGATGTTGAAGTAGCACCAAAAAATTTCAGTATCTAAAGGAATTTATTCAATGCACAATTTTTCAAAATTCTCAAAACATAAAATTGTATAATATGTCAAGTTCTTTTGATTATTTTCAGAGTTCAACAAATAGAGAACAATTTTAACTGTAATGTTTAATGTACTTGTTGCTAATTTATTGAAATATTAATTTCTTTGAAAATTAAATATAATTAAATTGTATATCTTTGTGAGGCAAAATCATTTGTATTTTAAATTGTAATCTAATGACTTGTTGCAAGCATAATAGGCCATGTTTACTAAGGTAATTTTAGAGATTTGCAAAATGATCTGTATTATACAAAAATCTATAAACCACACAACCTCTGGTTCCAAGTTATGCGTTACAAAGAACTTCTACTGCATATGATAATATATATTCTTATGCGCTTTTGTCATTTTTTTCCTCCCTTAAATAAACTGCTTCATTTTTAAAAAGTATGCAATTTTGTTATGATACTATCTGTTGTTCAACTTTGAGAAAATAGAAGGAACTTTGAACCTTCTTGTATGGTATTTAAAAATCAAAATTCTGTTCAAATGGAGAAAAAATAGTAAATAAAATTTTATATATACTACTTTTAATTGCTTTTTCTATATGTATTTTAAGTAGTAACATCTTGTGCCTTTGCGTTTATATATATATCGATTTTGTGGTGAATTTTGTATTCGCGTAGAGTTCAGCTTTTTTGAACAGCTTGCACTTTCATGCCTGGGAATGACGCGTGTTAGTGCCACTTGGCGTCTCTTTTCTCACCCATGTTAGGATGTATACAAAAAAGTTTAGGGAAGACCACTCTCGCTGCTTTCTGTTACTTTTATTTTAATATGAACTATTTTCTTTATGTTTGAAAATTACATTCTTTATTGTATACTTTTTGAAAATTACATTCTTTATTGTATACTTTTCTCTAAAGAACTGCTTTTCTAGCTGTTTTAAAACTTGCTTGTATTTATGTGCAAAGTTACATCCTGGCTTACACACTTGCGATATTTCTTCTTATATAATAGGTATTTGCCTATTGCGTAACTTCGGAGTATTTCTGCATTTTGAATTTTACTTTTTTAAAAAAAATTTTAGTGGAAGAATTTTATGAATGTTTTATGTTTTGAATATCTTAATATTTATTTTGCCCACTCTAATATATTTTCAGGTTGTATGACTGGTATGATACCACATTTACCCGAGTTAATACCATATCTTATATCATGTTTATCTGATAAGAAAGCTCTAGTTCGCTCAATAACATGCTGGACACTAAGTCGGTATTCTCATTGGGTGGTTGGACAACCACATGGTTCCTATCTGAAGCCCTTGATGACAGAGGTAAAAAGCTGAACATATAGATCATTTTATTATTTGAATTTGAAATGTGACAGCTATTAATCCATTTACAATCGAGTATCCAAAATCAAAATATAAAATTTAGTTTGAAAAATTCTTATTGTCTTGTTAAGAGATGGCAGTCTAAAGATTGAGATTTAAATGTTACAAATCTATAAAACTGTTTGCATGATTTATTTGGCAACTGTGTATATTATTGTCTGTGTATAAGAACTGAACTGTTTAGCAGAAAACAAATATCTACTTTTTTCACCATTTTCACTAGTAATTTTTTTAATCAAATAAGAAATTTCTGTTGATTTGAAGAAAATTTTTTAAGTTTTAAAATTAATTGGTCTCAAAGCTTGAAATAAATTTCAAAGAGAATGGCCATGGAGATTTTTATGGTGTTAAATTTTATAACTTGCAACTAGGCAGATGCCTTATAGTTTATCACCATGAAAATAAGACTATCTTGTATTTATTTTAGTTTTAAAAAAAAAATTCCTTGGAGTTTTTCTTAGTTTATCGTTTTTAACTCTTAATTTATTTACATAAGGTGCCTGCTTGAATATTTACTAAACTGAATTGGTTATCATTTTATTGATTAATGTAATTATTAATATTTTATAATATTGTTTTTAATTTAATAATGATCCTTGAGTTGTATGATTTCACATGCTAAATATTTCTGACTATCTGCAGTCTTGTGTGCAGCTGATTTTTAGAGTAAAGGATATATTCAAAATATATAAAAAAATCCTAAGGTTTATTTTCAAAAAATACTATTTCTGTGTTATATAAATTTGGAATTCTATAGGAGGTATTTCAAAGTGTTAATTTTTTTTACAAAACTCTGTAGCTACATCTTGATTGAGAAGTTAAAATTGTAAAATTCAAAGTGCCACACTTTTAATTTAGAAACAAGTTCTTATTTACCTGTTTAGATTCAGAAAGAATGATTATTATGACCTGTTTTGTAGTGTTAGTTTCCATTATACTAGGATCTGATCCTTTCTAATAGTGAAATTGGTATCCATGGCCACTGTTCTGTCTTTTTAAAATACCATATAAGGCTAATTTATTTTCTATCAACTTATTAAATTTATCAATCGGTCGGACCTCGTCATGCAATTAAGATTATGGGTTTTGGTTATTGAAAACTGTACCTACGAGTGTAATTGGTATAAGCGCCATTAATTTGCATGGGGTTGTGGGGCTGATGTTGTGAGTGTGATATCTTATGCTAAATTGAACTAGTACCACATTCCTTTGCATAATAAGCATCTTGTAAAATGCGATTATTAATTTTGGTAGAGATAACGTGAGCATTTTTTTTTTCTAGTAATGTCTTGCCAAAACAGCTATACCTCAAAATGTACATTATGAATATGGCTCCTGATTGCATAATTCTGTTCAAATTTTGTTATTCTTCAATTCTTTATTGTTTAAATATTTATAGTCGTTGATTAAATATTTATGGTTGAAATTTAATCAATTCTTGTTAATTATGTTTTTGTGGAAGTATTGAAAATTATAAAATGATAGCTCTAAACTAATGCACATTGAAACTTCTTTTAAAAATAAGTTCAGCTATTGTTTAATGCTTATGAATATAGATATCTGATCTTTGCATTTCTTCTTTCAGTTGCTGAAAAGAGTTTTAGATGCAAATAAGCGGGTGCAGGAAGCAGCTTGCAGTGCATTTGCAACCCTTGAAGAAGAAGCATGTACTGAACTTGTGCCATATCTGTCTTTTATTTTAGAAACCCTTGTGTTTGCCTTTAGTAAATATCAGGTAATTAGTTTTTAATTTATTAAATGTTTAATTTCACTGAATCTGATTGAAGTTACATTTTATGAAAGTTTGATTTTAATCACCTTAATTTGCTAGTGCACCTATATGCTTTCAATAAATTTAAAACTTAAAAGTGAAACTAATTAATTTTCTTCAATTTTTTAAATTCAAAATTTGATATCAATCTTAAGAATGTGTAGCAGTAGTGATGCTAAAATAATGTATAATATTTCATCGAATTAAACAAAAAAAAGACTACCAAAAATGCTGGCTTTCCAGTTAATTTATTTGATCTTGTATATATTAATAATTTTTCGTGTTCTACCATTGTAAATCATTTATTTTTCAGTGTAAAGACAAATTCTGATTTTAATCGGTTTATTATAGTATGTTCTCGGATTTTCAAAACCTTCCACGCTTTTGCGCATGCGTCAATTGGAGTTATTTTCATCAAAGTAGAGGCAAAGTAAAGAATGGAAGGGAGATGTTTAGATTTTACTTAGCCTGATCTAACAAAGAAATCCAGAAATGTGCTCATCTTACTCGTTACATGACACTCCTTTCCAGTGTAAAATCATCCAAAAGTGCTAGTCTCGAGATATTAAACCGAACTATAGATTTTTGTATTTTTTAGTGTAACTTTCTTGTTAGCATGCTTTTCTATGCACTCAATTTTAATTATTCTTGTAAATTTCCTTTTTCAGCATAAAAATTTATTAATTCTTTATGACGCTATTGGAACACTAGCAGACTCGGTTGGACATCATTTAAACAAGCCGGTAATGTATATTTTCTCTTCCTTAAAATTGCATGAACAAAATTTATGGTAGTACTTTAAAAAATAGTTTGAGAATATTAATCTTGTATTTCAAATGATTTATAATTATTTAGTGGCTTATATTTTATAATTTTTTTTTTTGTGCTTTTGAAGGATATGTATGAACTATGTGCATTTTCTAGGAATTCTTTTCTAAATAAAGCTATATTGTTTTTTATATAGGAATACATAAACCTGTTGATGCCACCACTTATAGAGAAATGGAATTACCTGAAAGATGACGACAAAGATCTTTTCCCTCTATTGGAGGTTAGATATACGTTTATTATACACTTATTTAACTTGACCTGTTTCGTGTGTGTAAAGATGGAATTTTGTTATTGACTATTTTGCTATAGTTTTGTAACTTTGTGCAATTGTGAATTCTTAATGACATTACACTATTTAAATATTTTCACATTAGTAATCAGTTAATCGATTAATTTAATTACATTTTTATTCCATACAACATACATTTTGCCACCAGGTAGTGAATTGGTCTGATTTCAAGATTCTATAATAAGGCGTTAAAAACTAAAATAATACAAATCTACTCTGCAGCATACTAATAGAAGTATTTTTTATTAAAGTTATTTTTCATTACATATTTTAATTACAATGCTAATTTTTGTTTTCCTTTATTTAGTGTTTATCCAGTGTCGCTACTGCCCTACAGTCAGGTTTTCTCCCTTACTGCGAACCCGTTTTCCGGCGTTGTCTTAGTCTGGTGGAGCAAACTTTGAATCAAACCATGGTATGCTGCAGTTTTCAGTAATTTCTTTAGGATGCAAAAAGTTTTTTTCCCCCCACTATATATCTATTATAATATATTTTCTGATTTTAGGCAAATGTTACTAATCCTGATCAATTTGATGCTCCCGATAAAGATTTCATGATAGTGGCTTTAGATTTGTTGAGTGGATTAGCAGAAGGTTTAAATGGCCACATAGAAAGCCTAGTCATGTCTAGCAATATAATGCAGCTATTATATCAATGCATGCAGGTAATGTGATTCATACAAGAAATTAAATAATTTTACATCTGTGTTTTAAAAAATTTCTTCAGTGCAGGCTTCAATGTTTGTGTAGAATATTTTTTTTATCATTTATTTTTCAAAGTAAAGTTGAACTATAAGTTTTGGGATTATTAAAAAGTAATTTTGATTAGTATTTTTCATTGAAATTTTGTGTATAAAGGCATTCTAGTAAGCAGTATTTTGCCACATTTAAGTTGATTTATACCTTGATATATTATATGATTATTATTATATGACCTGAAAGTAAATGGTGTTATTCCCTGAAAATGTTTAAAAATGAAGTAACAAAAAGTTGGCGAAAAACAGCAGTCATGCTTTAACCCTCTGAGCGCTCAATTATTTTGAACTTTTAGCTGTCAAGTTAGAAAACTTAGCTTTTAAAGTAAATGAATGGATCTTTTTTGCATTTAATTATATCTTTGAAAGAAAATATACATATAAATACGAGCTATCATCTTTTGAACTGAACATGAAAAACGGGAAAAGACGTTTGCGCCGCTTGGAGGGTTAATATTTAATCCAAGTACTTTTAGCTTATTATACAAAGTGTGTGAAAGAGATGGGCTATCCCAGAGGCGTGGAACCTTTTTGCACTGAAAGGCCTCATTAAGTTTTGGCCGATGGACAAAATACGACACTAACAGAATCTTAAAGGTTATTTCTCAGTAATTATCATATTGCAGACAATTAAAATACATAATGCCACATAAGAAACTCAAAAAGGCCACAAGTTCCAGACCCCTGAGCTATTCCAAGTTATTCTCCAACATCAGATTATCATGTTATTCTTGTGGGATTTCAAAGATAATGTTTACTTTTGAATTGATTCTTGTTCATATAGTGCACAATAAATGACCAATGCCAATTTAATTTTGAAATTTTATTTGCTGTTTAAGTCAGAGCATAACATAAAATAAAATTGACTAGTCAATCCTTTTGTTCAGCTTGTTTCACAATGAACTATATCCCAATAAACAGTTTGTTGTAAGCACATACTTATATCGGCTAATGTGTATGTGAATTGATTCCATTGTTGATTGGGTATGTTGTTGCTTCCCCATAATCATCGCTTTACCATTTTTGTTTTTGGAAAGTTGGGGAAACCGCCATTTTTTAAAATTGTTCGAGGAATTGATTTTTACTTATAACAATTAGTACTGTCTAGAGTTTCGAACAATGAAGTTGGCAGAAAGGACTGTTAAACAAAAGAAATACTATTTTATATAATTACTGTTTCTTTGATTGTGATTGAAGGGGGGGACTCCTCATTTATGCTGTATAACAAAATTTTCAATATTAAATTTTATAACAAAATAATAGTTTACATCATAATTGTTAAAAACAAAATTGCTTGTTTTTGAATTTATGAAATTCAGTCTTATTTTATGTTCACCTGAAGTATTCAGTCACAGCTGTCAGTCTGTTAATCATTTGGATCCATTAAAGAAAGTTTATTTCTGGAAATTAAAGCTTTTAGTACTGTTATAACACGTATCCATTTGCAGTTTGGCTTATTTCAGTTTAATAACATGATCTCATATATAGTGATGTAGTGACTGTTCATTTCCACATACATTTTTGGAAAGTGTGAATGAGTGGGGGTGGAACATGCTTGGAATTCTGATGATTATGAACTTTCTTTTGATCTTGGATCATTTATTAAAATTATCATAATAGTTAATGGATTTTTTGATAATATTTGTGCAAAGCTTGACAGTATTTTATGAAACTTGTTTTTTCATGTATTATGAATTGTTTTTCAGTTCCTTTCATAAAGCAGAAATTTCTGCCATGTTATTTAACACATTCACACATTCTGTTAGATGGTTAATGTTGAATTCGTATAAATTTGAATTTGAATACATTGCATTAATTGAAAACATTTGACTTCGTTTTCTAGCTCATGAATAATATGTGGGTACTTTATAACAAAGATAAGCACCGTATATGTTATACTAATGAAAGGATGTATTGTATTTTAACTAATTTAATAACTGAATGTTTTTGAAAAATAATTTTGTTGGCATCATAGGATTCAATGCCTGAAGTTCGTCAGAGCTCATTTGCTCTTCTCGGGGACCTTACTAAAGCTTGTTTTCAGCATGTCAGTCCATGCATCCGTAAGTAAAAATTATTTGATCTCTCCTTTTTTTTGTTGGATTTTACGCTTTAAAGAGTTGTAGTTCAGAAACAATTTCCTTGAATAACATAGATTTTTACTCTGAATTTCACACTGTTAATATCAGTTTTTGCCTTTTATGTTCACACTAAATTTTGGAGTTTACGAATAAATTTTGGGGAAAATATTTGCTGTGTTTACTAATGGAACTTACTTCATGGGTCCTAATAGATTGCTTGTATGCTTAAATTCTTATATTGTTACGACTAGAAAATGCTAATAGGTACTTCATATTTAAAAAGTATTTTATATTAGAAACTAGAAGATTAGTGGCCGTCTAAGACTTGCTTTTAGCCCGCAACAATATCTTGGATTTCATTGTCACAGATTTACTAACGAAAGTTGTAGTAGACAATCTCATGCACGTTGGCAGAGTGCTTAAGAAACAAAAAGGCATGAAAAACGGAACCGATTAATCATTTGCACTAGCTTTTGTTTTGTCCGAGTAAAAATAATGCAAAATCTACTAACAGAAGAAAATGCATTGTGAAATACAGTGAAACCTCTTCGAACGGCCACCCCTACATAGCGGCCACCCCTCTTAACGGCCAATTTTTCGTGGCACGGATTTTTCGGCCCATAGACCTAATGTTAAAATAACCCCTAGCAACGGCCACACAACCCCTCTGAACGGCCGCCGGGTGGGTTCTCCCATCCCATTAACAAACGCATCGGCTAGAGATTTACTTTTTAAACTGAAAAACGAACTTAAAAAAAAATGGTTTTTTCCCGAGAAGGGCAAAAAATCACAAATTGTATCTTTTTTTGAAAAAATGCAAAAAATTATTAAATAAAGTACTATTATCTCTTTAGATAAGTCTCAAACTTCATTTTAAATAAGAAATATGTGTCAGACTTGTTTATATTATGTATTATAGCAATTATCTTGTGATTGTAACGAAAACCCTTCAGAGCGGCCACCCCCTCTGAGCGGCCAATTTTTCTCGGAACGGAGGAGTGGCCACTCAGAGAGGTTTCACTGTACAAAATTAAAAAAAAAAAATGCTAAAAGAAAATATTAGCAATAGCATGTACAACAAATTCAAATCTTTAAATAGAGGGAGGCTTTTTAAATACGAAAAAGGACCCTTTTAACAAAAATGAAAACATGAGAAACAAATGTATCAATTGATGCTGACTTACTGGTCCTTGAAGCGAGAAATGGATCAGCATAATGAAAAAGAAGTAAAACTGCTGAAGTCAACTATTTTATACGTTAAATTTTTTTAAAAACCCTGTCTTGATTTGTTTGTCGCTGTAACAGAAATCTGATATGATCCATTCGATAATGACGCAGACCAAAGGGCGGAGCTATTTTTAACTCGTCCCGGCATCACAGAAATTTCTTGATGATTATATTATATATATATATATATTATCTTTGCCTCCGGCTACTTATGATTTTTTTCCCCTCTACGTATTTTTTTTCTATTTTGTATTGTTTTCTATGTTGTTCTGTCCAGTGTATGTTTCATTTTCATTTGTTCTTGTACCTGTTACTTGTTTTTGTCCCTTCTTAAAAAATAAAATTCACCTCCATCCATCCAAACTGGAAAGGAGCCAAATGGCTCTAAACACGGGGATGCAGGTGGTGTAATGTAATGTAATATGGCATTGTGTGAAGTGTGGATGAAATGGGGTTTTAAAAGATTTGAATTATTATTCTATGTCATGCAAAAATTTTAAATGCTTTATCATTAAAAATAGTTATGGTGGTGACATGGATTCTTACTCTGAATTTCACACTGTTAATTTGAGTTTTTGCCTTTTATGTCCACACTAAATTTTAGAGTTTATGAAGAAATTTTAGGAAAAATATTTACTGTGTTTGCCAATGAAAATTACTTCTTTGTTCCTGATTTATTGCCTATATGCTTAAATTCTTATATTGTAACTACTAGAAAATTTTAATAGCTACTTTATATTTTTAATGCTTTATATATTAGAAATATTTTTATATTTTCTTTGACATCATGTAAAGTGTGGATGAAATTGTGAAATGATGTTTTAAAAGACTAATATTTCTATTCTATGTCATACAAATATTTTAAATACTTGATCATTAAAAATAGTTCTTGTGTTGGTACATTTTTTATTTGGCTTAAATTGTTTCTAAAGATGTTATTTTGAAATCGATTGTTTATTTGCTTTTTGACGCATTAGAATTCATAAATTTTTGGGCAGTTGCATGTTTCGGATGACAATGCATATCTTAATATTTTTTAAAACTTAATTTTCAGTTAATTAATATTAATTCCATGTGAGATTTGCCTTCTAGTAATGAATCCAAGAAAGAAATTGGTTAGGAGATTCCATAATATTTATAGTAATGAAATATATTAGAGCCAAAAGAAAATAATAAAAATAAAATAGTACTATATAAAAATTAAATGACATCGAGTATCCTTTGAAGGAAAATGATTAAACTCTTTAAAAAAGTTTAATGTGATTATCATTTAATTTTACTGGTGGTATTTTTAATACCTCATATTTTCACATTTCTTTTCTACCTTCAAAATGTTTGTGCTTTGTTGCATGTTTTTTATTTTTTAAAAAACTTATTGAGTGATGATTTTATTTAATTCCAGAGGACTTCCTTCCAATTCTTAGTCAAAATTTGAATCCAGATTTTATATCTGTTTGCAACAATGCGACTTGGGCAATAGGAGAAATTTCTGTGAAGTTGGGTAAGCAAGGTATTGTTGTGTTGGGGCAGATCGTTCCTGCTTTTCTTTCTCTTGTATTAATTTTTTCTTTTTCCTACTAATAATAAAGTTTTATAATATGCTTATTAAAGATGCTGCTGTGTTTAAATACATCTTTTACAAATTTACTTTTGATCTTAACATCGCATGAAGTGATAGAGCTATTTTCCTGTTAATTTTATGTAATTTGTAGTATGTTGCGTTGTTGACGCTGTATGTAAATACTATTTGCATAGTTGATTAATTTTTCACAAATCTTATTTCTATGTGGCTTCTGTTTTGAACAATCTAAATTTGCATGACAGGTTTCAGTTTACATTGCTTGCCAATTCAGTGTCATTGCTAACATAGTTTTGCTATTGCAGGTGCCGATATGAAACCATATGTGCTAATGGTTTTAACACAGTTGATTAATATCATCAATCGCCCCAATACACCTAAAACACTGCTTGAAAACACAGGTGTGTAATTTTTCTTACATTCAGCATTTCATTTTTATGAAACTTCTGAAGAAAAAAACTTTTTTTTTTACTACAGAGATAAATTTCAGTTGTTTGGAAAATATAGCTTTCTTTTGTTGACTACTTTTTGAAATTTAGTATAGGAAGTGAAAATAAATTCAAAAAAGTCTCGAGATACTCTTCCAGCAAGATGGGAAGGTCGAAATGAATGGTTTTCTGAAACTCTGTTTGAAAGGCTTGATTAGTTTGACTTGAGAACTCTATCCATAGTAGCTAGACAGCATGTTACTGTACTATGTGCTGCAATATATATTTCAGTTATTTGTGTTTTGTGTGATACATAGACTTTTGTATATTTACTTTTAACATTTGCTTTTATTTATGAATATTGCCTTAGATTGTTTGTCAATATAGTTTCAATTCTATTTTATTTTACATTTTGTGTCTGTAGCTGTATTAAAACTATGCACCCTATTCAGTGGTTTTTCAGATTATAAATGTAAGATAGTTTAATTATCATTATCTATTACTTTAAGTTTTCAGGAATTAAAGTTTTATTTTGATGAACAATGATTTTAAAATTTACATATCGGCATGCTTCCTGAAAAATCATTATGCTAATAAAATTGCCATCACAATTTCATTAGTTAAACTGTTAGCTTTTCTGTGCTGTGGTAGATTTGGCATTAAGCATTCAGTTTCAGCTGTAAAAATCTGTACTTTATGGAAATATATCTTGGAACCTTATTGGAAAGCATTTAGATATTACTAACTCAATGAAATGAATATATATGGCATTCTTTTTCATTAGTAACCGGATAGTACTTTTCAAGTCGATACACTGAAAAGACAATACAGTATTGCTCCAATAAAAAATTTAAAATATTGATGTAAAGATTAAATATTTCTCTTTACTAAATATACTTTCTCTTTGGACTTTATATATAAAAAAAATATTGCTCATTTTAACCGCTTGGGGGACCGAATTATTTTGAATTGTCTACCAAACCTACAGATCATGGAATGAATTGATTCAGGTTTTGTCCTTAAGCGGTTAATAAAGATATCCCTCTGTGTGTATTAAATGTTAGGTATAGTTCAGGTATAACACTTGAAAAAAATCAGATTGAAATATGTTGCTGTTTTAAGCATTCTCCTTTACATTAATGTGCTCCTTTTTATAGCTAACATTTAAATTGAATGTGTTTGGAAGATTTTGAATTACATTTACTTTTTAACATGACTAGAAACTTTTGCATGATACTTTTTTTGTAATTGTGTTCAAGTTCTGTAGGATGAAAGCTTTTCAACCCTGTAGGGTGCATGGTTAAGAAACTCGATCCATTTAACTTTATTTTATATAAATAATATTATTGCTATGTTATCCATATTTTTTGCCTTGTATGTTTATGAGTTGTTTTTCGCTTTTTCTCCCTTTTTTGCACCCTGTCTCATCTTGTTCTGCATCTTTGGTACATAGCCATAACTATTGGGCGCCTTGGTTATGTATGTCCTGCGGATGTCGCCCCTATGTTACAGCAGTTTATACGCCCCTGGTGTGTAAATGTTCTTTTTTTATTTATTCTTTCTAATGTATAGTTTTTCTTAAATCATGTTACTTTTTGTTTTTTAAATGGTACTACTACTGTCTGTCTGCCACTAGAACTCTCCGCCAAATTGTCTAGTTTACGGCTGTCGCTGTAGCAACTGGTTATGCTAAGGAAGATCCATTTCGAATAGTAGGAATCCAACGGAAGTCGGAGTATTTTTTATTCTTGGCGCCAGTTTGCGGCGGAACACATTTGAATGAACTTCTACCTTCTAGGAAATGAATTCTTCCGACGATAACCTGTTTCTGTAGCGACTGCCGTAAACTAGACAATTTGGTGACAAGAGTTCTCGTGGCGGACGGACAGTAACTTGAACTTCTGACTATTTTTGAACATTGCAATCCCTTTTTTTTTTTTTTTTTTTAAGTTTTTCAATTATTGAATTAGTTGCATTTAAGTTTAAATAAAGTATCGTAACTGAAAACTTAAGCTTAATAGAGGGAAAAGGATTATTGAAGGACAGTGTTTTGTATGATTCGAGTTTTCTTGTAATGACTAATTGTTTTTGCTTTTATCATATTTTACCAAATTGTTCTATTGATCCTTCCAAATTTATAATAATATGGTTATGGTTATTTCCAGGGCTTTTCCATTTAAGTAATCAACATGATGCGAGATATGTAAATATTTAGCAATTCAATATCTGTTAATGAATAAAAAATGAGAATATTAGTATGCATAGCTGCTGAAATAAATGGTCTTAAGTGCTAATAATTTAAAGAAAATACATAATTATAATTTGAGACAAGATTGTGGAATATTATTACTTAATATACCAGTTATTATGGTGCTTGGAGTGATCATTTTATGAAAACTAATTACCTGACAATTGATAATGTGGTAAAATGCTAATTCTTTTTCAGTTTTGTTCAGAATATTAAATTATTTGAATGGAATTTTTTAAAAATTATTTCAATTTTTATTAAATAATTGCATATGCAGACATGGTGTATTCTCCTCCTCCCTTTTGAATATAATTTACAAATTTTATCTTCCCTTTCTGTAGTACTTTTTAAAAATTCTTTCTGTTTTGATCAGTTTTTCATACTTTCATGCAAGTGTTTCTCTTTGAAATTACTGTTATTTTTTCAACAAGTTAAGTATTTTTTATTATTCTACAAAGTATTTTTTCCTTATTTCTTGAACATATTGAGAATAAGTTACAATTTTATTCATCAAATTGAAGCTAATAGAGTGGAACTTAGCTAATTAGAAGGTGACATAACACCATAAAAATTCGATTTAAGACAAACTTGATCTGGTAATGAGTACATCTAAAGGTAACAGCAATTTTTAAACTAAAAGTAGCAGTAAAGATTGATTTTTCATATTTAGCAGTTTAAATAAGTAAACATTAAGAAAATTTAATAAATAAATGGGTGATAATTATAAGTAAAAAATGTTGATTAACAAAATTTCAATAAATAAGTAATTTTATCAAACGGTATACATCATTTTGAATACAGCAGTGGTGCAGTTAAATGTCTAAACAGACATTACAGTTTGCATCTAATATTTTCAAAGCTTCTTAAACTGTTGGATTCTTTTTATTTGAATGCATTCTATGACAGTCAAGTCCTTGACTGAAAAAAAAGGGCCTTAAAAAAATTATTCACTTACGTTTACTGAGGATACAAGTTAGACATATTTACTTAATAAAAGTGATTTTAAGTTTTGGCTTAAAATTAAGCAAAGTAAGTTTGCATTTTAGACAATATTTTTAACTTTAATAACTGAGAAATTCAAGGAGCCACAGGAGAAATTGGGATTTTAATTAAGTATACCTTCATATAATTCTTTTAATTTAATGCTATTGTCTGCTATTCATTTGAACTGCTATAATTATGGTGCAGTGTCAGGTTGGGACATACATTTACGAAATTAAATACAATATGCGACTGATTCAAGTTATTTCTGTTTGGTTAATTGTTACATATGGCATGATCATTTCTGTATTGTTTTATAATATTATTTTTTTTACCATTTACTTTTTTTTTTCTTTTTCTTTTTTACATGCCTGCTCATGCCTTAAACATTTAATAGTTTGAATTATTAAATAAAGTAAAGAAATAAATGTCTTATTTAAATGAAATACTTTGCAATGTATGCAATCATTATTTTTGGAGAATTTCTGTCCAATAAATGGACATTGTTTGTTGATTTATAGATATATTGAAGATATGGTTGAAAAAAATTAAGTTATATTTATCTTCCTTTATACTGCAGTCTCAATTTTTATTTGGTTATGAAAGTTTTGAATACAAGGGTTATCCAGAAAGTGAATTCTTAACTCTGCCTACTGATGGCAATATATGCATTACAAAAGGCTATAAACATAGGTGATACAGTAAAACCATGGTTAACCGAACTCTGTTTATTCAAAACTATGTGGTTACACTGCCCTGCTCGTTCTGCTCTCCAACCCCCAAGAATTACGTGATCCCAGCTCGCTTTGCTCACTCGCCATACAGTTGTGCATTTCTGCTAGTAATAGGAAATTTTATTTACATTAATTACTGAAAGTAAATTTAAATTGTCTGAAATTGCATCTCCTAAAATTAATTTTAATCAATTACTAAAATTAAAATCTTCTGGTAGCACAGAGATATATATGTAAATGTTAGGATGAAATCTGAATGATAATATATATAATTCTAAGATGTTTAAAAATCAAAATTATTTACATCAATCAGAAGTCAGTCATTTAAAACTTCTTCTTTAAAATATCTTCAGTTTTATTTGTCCAAACTTCATTCCACCAAAATTTTAAACATGCCTTATTTTCAATGAACTATTGCTGAGAAAAGTTTCCCCACATGTATTCACACTCCCTCCTATTATTAGTTAGCCAAGAAAGATATAACTTATCTTTCTGAGAAGTTATTTATGTGTTAAATCTAACTTGTCAAGAGATGATGTAACCCATTTTACACACTTTTACCTAAAAAAGGACCATTTAAAGTGAAAAGTGACTTGAAACATGCTCGTATTATCTATTTAAAAGTGAAACTAAAAAAGCTAAAAATACATAATTATAAATTGATAAGATCCTAAGTTTACTCATGTTATGTTGCTCAGAAATGTTTACAGACTCAATCCAGTTACAATTTAGTCAAAGGTACAACATTTTTTTGGGGTTAGTCACTTATGTTTTTTAAAACTTGGGAAATGGGAGTAATCGAGAAAAATAGCCAATTTCTCAACCTTTTAACTAAAAAGGCATATAAAAGGGACATTATTTGCTTAATAGAAACAGCAAGATTTAAACTTATTTTGTTCAAACAATTTAACTCAAGAAAAAAAAAAAAATCGTTCTCGGACTCTTCACCATTGTAAACAAACCAAACTTGCAAGCTGTTGCCAAACGGCGATTAAGGAATTTGACCCTTTTTTGTCATCACGTAAGACAATTATATGTATACATGCTTTTGAAATCGCTAATCCAGAAAACACGGACTTGTCATATTAATGTATTAAATAAGTAAATTTGTACATTAATCTGTACAAAATAAATTATACTATTTGTTGAATCATTAAATATTCCCTTTGATGTCTATGAAAATTATTCCTGATATATATTTCAAGGTAAGAGCAATAGTAAAAATAACTTTTTCTCTTTTCCTAGATAATTATTATTTAAGCAAAATTGCCTGTACTAATGTTTTTTTTTTATCTTCCCTTGCCTAATTTTAATCATTATAACAGTTTCATTAATTCTTGCAAGTTTTTTTTTATTATTATTTTGACTTAATCCCTTTTATTGTTGTAATAGAATCAAAAACAGTTTGCTGATTGAAACCATTTCTATCAATTCTACAACTTGAATTATTTTTTAAAAAAAATAATGGAGGTGTTGGATCTAAATGCTGTCATTTGTTAGTGGGTTATGTTAAATATTGGGATTTAATTAAAATTTGTTACATATTAATGTATTTCAAAGTATAATTATACTAACTTTTACTTTCTTGGCCTCTGTACCTTTGCCGATGAGCTTCACCAGCCTCTTGAAATACAGAGTCAACAATTCCTAATTTTGGGTATTCCTCATTTCAGAGTTATTCAGAATCCTGCTGTTAATTTGACATTTCTTTCTGCTATTGATATTCACAGCATTCCCTAGATGGTCTTGAACTGGAAACCTTTTAAATCTTAAATTAAAATGTTTAATCCCACATCCTAACGTCATATGAAGACTCGATAAAAGATATTGAATGTAAAAAGGAATGACTGCAACTCTCTTTATTGATGTCTACTCTATTATATGACATATTTATCACGGTTGTTGTACTGTCCTACTGCCAGGAGAAAAACCCTGAACAGGGTTGCTGCAAGTAGACGAGTCGAAAAAGGAGGGAAACGGGTTTAAAATTGGCCACAACATTTGGCACACTTAAGCGCAGTTTGCTTGGCGTGGAATTTGTTTCGCCTTTGATGATGCATTTTTACATGACCGTTAAACAAAAATTTCTTATTAAACTGCATTAAATTATAGATAAACTTAAAAATTCCTTGTCATTTAAACTGGGAAAATAATTTTGCGCAATTAAATATATTTGCACCCTTCCTTTAACGATCTTCCACTGCTTTTTATATTGTTATATTGGGGACAACGGCAACGGGAAGTCGTCGATCTGTTAAGACCATGACCTTCTATATACTAAAAAAGTATTTTTGGATATTTTCTTGAAGATTTATGCAGTTTTGAGAGATGAAAGCTTGTGTTTTAAAACTAGAATTTTTATATCATTTTGTTTAAAAATAAATTTTGAATGAATGAAAATTATAGTTTTCAAGGAGGAACTTACGGTTTGGAAAAAAAGATTAGAAAGTTTTACTATTTTAATCTAATTAATACAATTATAGCAAAAAGTAAAAACACACAATTCAGCAAAAAGGTTAAAATATAAATAAATAAATAGGCAAAATTGTAACCTTATTATTACTCAGAATCACTTGAAATATCTTGCTTGAAGAAAGTCTGAATCGCTATCAGATTAATAACTAATTCATCTACAATTTCTTCCATCAGTTCGTCTCTTTACCAATAGTTTTTCTCAATCTTTTCAGTGTGTGCACACTGTTTTTTCCATTCTTTCTGTGTTACATTTAAAAAAGCTTCTTTGAGCAATTCTTGTAGGTTGTTCAAACTTAAATTGCCTGTTATATTTTTTTTTATCGAACGTAACATTTCACAGACGACCATATGTATTCAATGGAGTTCATATCACAATGATGAGGTAATCTTGCAATTTCATGCCTCACTTCTTTCTAAATTCGATATGTTGAGGATTTGGGTGCATGTTTTGAAATAATATCAAATAGTTTGGCTTTTCGCATTTTTGAGTCATGGGGAATTTTCTTTCTTTCCAACCACTCAAGCATCACTTTTTTAGTTGAATATTTTGTGGGAACGCGATCCTCTTTTACAGAATTGTAGGGAGCATTGTCCATGAAGATCACACTACGAGGCTGCAAATTAGGCAATAGTTTTTCAACAATCCACTTTTCAAATTGGTCGCCATTCATTTGTCCATGGTAGTCTCCGCTACTTGATGAAGCTTTGTAGACAATCTCGGCTCCGACAATAAATCCATCTGATGAGTCTGTGTGTACAAGAATGAGACGATTTTTAGAACTGGTGTATGTACGAATACCTTCGGTAAGACCATCTCGCCAACATTTTCTGTATGTTAAATTTCCGTCTACCCAAGTTTTGTCGATGTACACCAAACATTGTTGCTCCTCTGTATTTTTTCATTGCCCTCGAGTATTTACACCTTCAAAACACAATGTCTGGCCTTTGATTAAAATCTTGCATGAGCTGATACATTTCTTCCATTGAAAATTCATTGAATGTAGAATTCGCCTCAACTCTTTTCTGCACAAAATTATTTTTTCTTTTGACACTGGGAGCAGTTTTCCAATAGAAGGAATACATTTATCTTTTATATAAAAGTCCTGAATAGTTTGTCTTGTGACACATTTGTCAAAATCATCAATATTGCAGTTTCAAAATGGATGGTCTTTCTTTGTTTTCCCGGGGTTGATAAAATGCTTGTGTTACTGTCATTAAGCAATTTCGTTTCAGGTTTTATCTTTTTAACTGACAGCTCTGAAGTCCCTGTTGCTTTGGCGGTCCTCTTGATGACATTTAAAATTGATGATTTTGTCGAATTTGTGCTTTTTTCCTCATTAAACGTCCTCATCATACGTCCTTGAGAATGCAAAGTCTTTCCACTTTTAAATGTAGCCCTTTTATAAGATAAAATTTACAAAATTAGCAGCATAAGTGACAAGCTGCTAGACAGCTTAAAACAAAGATTGAAAAAACTGAATGAGAAATAATTCTCTCGGAAAAGCACAAAATGTGAACGTCTACTAAAAAAAAGGAGGAATATAGTAGTAGTGATCGAAGTACAAAACAAAATGAGACTTTGGCCGATTCTATCAGCGCCAAATGAAAAAAAGCCCTTTCCTTCACCCCCAAATGCAGTGGACTATCCCATTTCCGTAACACCCGCTAGGTGTCTAAGGTTTTTCTCGTGGCGGTAAAACATTACCTTATAGTTAGTCATACATAACTACTTTGCAAAAATATTTTTATCATTATAACCTTTACTTTATTCAAGTTTTCATAATTTACATGAAATTCTCTACGTCCATGTAAAATTTTATGTCTGAAACCATTATTATGTATCTGGTAGAACATATTTTATTTCTGAAATTATCGAAATGTTTGACTCGGAAACTTCTGGCTTGCAATTCCGATTCCCTTTTCTGGGATTATTTTATTAATTATTAATTTGTGTAATTCTAAATTTTTCAAAACTCAGAGTCAACTTCCTTTTCTGTATTATTTTTTTATTTAATATAAATGACTTTGTCATTTGATCCATACACATTCTCGATACCACAATTTTAAAAAATGCTATCATCATTTTGTGTCTCGGTAACGTTCGGAAATGAATACCTGCATTTATTTAAATTGAAAGTGATTTGGAATTCACTTAAGAATGACTAGAATTAGCTGGAAATTTTTTTTCCCTTCATTGTATTAAAATTACTAGCTGTTACCCGCGACTTCGTGCGCGAAGAATTTGAATTATTCTTTTTTTTAATTCACGAATGTAAATGTTTTGTTGCATTTTGAAAGGGGAAACTAAAAGTTATGACGGTTGATAATAATTATTTGGACAGCTGACAGGAATGTACTGTACATGTATGCTGATATAGTTATGAGCATTGTTTATCTATGCTGATACACTTTTATATATCATGTTATTTGCACTGATGTGGAGGTTGTGTGGGCTGGACACACGTGAAGACGCCACATATAGTTGCCCATGTGAAAAATATGGTTTTTCCAAATGTATGCCTGCCACTTTCTGTGTCTGGTCCTGAGCCTCGCAAATGATATTTTTAAAGGGATTTGTTGCCTTTTGAACTGAGATGATTAATCTTTCGATGTTATCGGAAGGCATGAAATTAAAACACTCTCTTCTCCCTATATCAGTCATAACAGTAGCTTTTACGACGTTTGTACCTAGGTGTGTAATTTGTAATCATGTGCCATTGTGCAGTCTTTGTATATCGAGGTTACGTTTTAGTAGTACTGGCACATAGACTTTCAATCTCGGCTTGTCGGAAGGTGTCCCTGACAATTCTAAGATTTTAAAGAGCTCTACAGAATATGATGTTCCTTGTTAATGCCCATTACCATATCTACGGAAGGATATTCTGTAATATCTCACTGTGAAAATTAAACAAAACATCGAGAGAATAATTCACTAACGTCATTGGATCACTGTGTAACCGTATTAAAAGCTTTAAATGCTACCACAACAGGAAACCGGAAGTGTAAAGTCTCCTTTGTTGTTTATGGACAAAGAAAGCAATATTTTCTTATATTAACTTTAACACTGGCAAAAGCCCGCACGCGAAAAAATAATTTGGCTTGAATTTATTTCTATAAGAATAAAAAGTATTGTTAGAAATTACGTTAGAAAATATTTTTAAACCTTTATAGCAATCAGAGAAAACATTTCATCGCAATGGAATTAATTGCATTATAAAGACCATTTTCTGGTCTTTAAAATGGTATAAAAATAATTGTTGTCAAAGAAAGATTTCAGAAGTTATTGGCAGAAAATGTCTAAGCAATAGGCTTAAAAGCGGCTAATGTTCGTTATTTAATTAAATATCTTAAGAACTAATTAACTCTGAAAGTTGAAAATAGCACCTTGTGTGTAAATTTCATGTCGCTACCGTTCACCGTTTAGGAGGAGTTCTTGTGACCGACAGACAGACAGACAGATACATGTAATTTCTGCCTTGTTTTATAGATATTTATAAACATAATCAAAATTTTCAGAAAAAGGATAAATTAGTTCAAAGTCTAACGTTTCCTAGCAGCGAAGTAGGTATAAATTTGCGTTATTTCAAAATTGTCTGCACGTAAAAAATTATTAAACTTTAAAAAATGAATAAAAATTGAAGGAAAAATGTCACAGAAATAAATTTGATATTATTGAAAAGGTAAATTTTTTAACTTTAAGATGGTATAAAAATCATCTTTACCGAACAATTTGTTCCGAAGTTACAGCGGAAAAAAGGATTACGTGATAGTTGATTTTCAAAATAATTTATTCCACATGTTTTCGCATTCCTGAAGGATCATGTGACAGTTGATTGAAAAATAAAATAATGTTCACGCGAATCGCGGAGTCAATGGGCTTTCTTTGTTAACTAATTTTAATCTGTAGTCAAAAATAATTAATTTAACGTGATTTCACCTAGCCTATGTCCGTTCTTGGGTTTGAAGCTACAACTCTGCCAATTTTCATCCAAATCGGTTTGGTAGTTTGGTCGTGAAAGCTTAACAGACAGACACACTTTCGCATTTATTATATTATTAAGGATTGATGGAAACTAATGACTCTCATGTAGCGAAAATGAAAGTGAATGATTCAGTTGATGGAACAATTTTTCTCATTACATGGAAATTTAATAATAAAAAAAATGTATAAAAATATTCTCTAGGCTTTATCAAATTTAATTTCAATAAAATAATCAAGTACATGAAATGTTTTAAAATTATGTAAGGCGTAGATTAAATAGCATAGTTTATATATATATAAATATGTTGTCTTGAATTAAAAAGGCATTTTCAGTTGCTTATTCGTTTCTTAAATTTTCTGTTGCTTTTTTAAATGTAGAAATTGTAGAATTGGAATCGAAATAGAACTTGGTTTTTACAAATTGCTGCTTTTATTTGTTTATTGATAAGTTTCTTTTAGAAAATATTTATATCGCTGCTTAGTGTTTATCTTGCCGGGGGGGGGGGGGGGAAAAAAAAGGCATTTAAAAAAAAAAAATGAAGAGGTGTAGAATTGTAATCCAGTTATAAATTCATAATTACAGTACCATCACAACTTGCTTGGTTATGTTTAAAGACAAACTGCTCTGAATCCTTGATTACGCTTTTAAATTCTTATTAAGTTACATTGTAGTCTAACTTCATATAACATTCCATTTGTTGTAACTTACTAGCATTAATGACATTACTTAAATATTTTTTGGCTTCATTTTGGAAAGTCGTCTGTATCCCAAGTATTAATCAATAATTAAGGGTTAGTGTTTAATGTTTACAAATATTTTGCCTATTCTTTAAAGGTGTACCTCATTAAGGAACATCAGAGATAATGAAGAGAAGGATTCTGCTTTCCGTGGTATTTGCAGCATGATAAGCGCAAATCCTGGAGGAGTTGTGCAAGACTTCATTTATTTCTGTGATGCTGTGGCATCTTGGGTAAACCCTAAGCCTGACCTCAAGAGCATGTTCCATGAGGTAAGATGGTATTGTCAATGAAATTTACATTTATAAGTGTGTGTTTTTTTATCTCTTAAGTTATAGTTTAATTGTGTTTTCTCTGTATTTCGCATTTCATAATAATTTTGCGAATTTTCGTTGAAAGGAAAATATGTACTTTTTTTCTCTTCCAAACTCATAATTTTTGGATATTTTTATTTAAGCTGTTGAAATTCAAAGCTTATATGATATGTAAATGTGTTGCGTGTGGTAGGGATGTAGCGAACATTTGGTCCTTGTGCCTAGTATTCGGTTGAGTAAATTCAGGACAATTTTTTTAAATGTTCTTTTAATTATATTTAACGAAGAATGTTGCAGAATTGCATTTCAGTACATTTATTACCAAAAATATCTCCTCTAACACTCAATTTCAAGTTGCATAGTAGGGGAGAGTGTTGTTCCTTTGACCGATTGTACCTTGGACCACTACAGTCTGTGCTTGCAACTAGGGACAAAATTTGGAAGTTTGTGTGTTCAGTACAAAGGCAATCCTTCAATTGCTTAGTTTATCTTGTTGCTGTTTGAAAATTATACTTACTGTGCTGAATAAAAACATTTCTCTGATTTCAACACTAAGAAAGTAAATATTACAGACATTACTTTTTGCCTCATAACATTTTTGCAAACAATCAAGAAATGATATTAGGATATTCATACTAATCATTCAGAATTACGAAAAGAATTCATACCAATCATTCAGAGTTATGTTAAAATTTATTCATACTAATTATTCATCATTCAGACTAATAAATCTTATTTTATGCAAACTCTGGTGTTTCTATTCCTAACCAAAAAATAAGTTATAAAAAAAATAAGGTTTAAATGTAAAACTCCACAATGTTTTAGCTTTGACCAACATAATGTGTTGTTCCTTTGACCAGATCAGATGTACTTCTAAATTCTTCTTATTTGGGGGAAACTATGAATATAAGTTTTTCCTAAATTTTGTAATTGTATACAGATTGGTAGGCCAAATTAAAGTTTTAGTATAAATAAGTGTTTTATGATTTTTCATATTATAAAGTTGAATAAAGATGCTCATTAAATAGTACAGACATAACACATTTTTGGGTATTTCAGCCTTTTCGGCATCAGATTTTATCATTCTTAATTATCTTTTATATAATTCGAGAATATTTTTAATCTCAAGCACTTTTTGTTTTTAAATTTATTTATTTTATTGTTCAATTAATCATACTTGTTTTACTTCTCGGTATTTATGTTTGGCACAGTTCATTATTTAAGAAGTTCAGCTTTTTTTTGTTCCAAGCCTGTGTCGTAATGAATATATTTTAAAATAAATGTGCTTTTTAAAATTCATGGAATCTTGTAAATAACTTTTTTATGTATAAAAACTTGAGTTTAAATTTAAAAAATAACTATGTTATTGTTTTATATGATTAAAAGTCATTTTTTTATTTATATTTGTTTTCATAATTAAGTACAGGTCAAAGGTACAACACCTGCCGTTCAGAGATACAACACTATGTTGTACTTTTGACCACTGTGTAAGGTTTTTTTTATAAAAATGATTAAAAATGTTAAAATTGAAAATTTTGGTATTTGAAAATATCTAAAAAATGAAGAGCAGAGTTTAGGTTAGCACTCACAACAGAATAGTTAGCTTACAAGTGAAGCCAATGAAAAATTAATACCAAAAATCTGTCCAAGGTACCAACGCTCTCCCCTACATAAGGTAATGTTATCATTGCTTCATAAATTTTATGAAATTTTACATTTGTAGATTTTGCACGGTTTCAAAAACCAAGTTGGAGAAGAGAACTGGAATCGATTTTGCGAACAGTTTCCGCCACCATTGAAAGAACGTCTTAGTGCTAGTTATGGTGTGTGAAAGTCAATCTAGAACTTCTAAGGTAAGTTTCTATACCTTGTTTAGTATCTCATGAAATGTTTATGATTATGGGTCAATCCAGGCGAAAATTGGGGCCAGGGTTCGTACGCGTCCTTACAAGTCCTTAAAAGTCCTTACTTTTACATTCAGTCCTTAAAAGTCCTTACAAATCCTTATTTTTATGTCCCATTTTTAAAAAGTCCTTGAAAGTCCTTACTTTTTACTCTGCCATTATTAAAAAATTTAAAATTTCACCGATTATCGTTTTTCTAATTCCTCCTTCTCGGCGGCTCTAATCTCGGTCGATGTGGCTCTCACAGAATGGGGTGGGGGGACGACACTGCTCGGGTTCTACGAATCCATATCCATCGCATACACTTTAGGAAATAAGGGAGGAGTTACAGATGTCCTTTATTCACCCATGGTTCCATAGGAATGATTGTCAAAAGTACTGTTACCATTTTTAGAACAGTATCAAAGTGATAAACCTTTACTTCCATTTTTTGCCAGTGATGTTTTTAAAAGTTGTTAATGATTGCATTCAAAATTTTGAAACCAGAGAATGAAAGAATTGAGAAACCTGAGACTTTTTGTAAATTCAACTTCAGTGACCCAAACTTGTAGAATGATAAAAGTGTATTTAGGATTTGCTGCAGCGCAACTAATAAAAGAAAAGATAAAAAAATAAGGAATTAGCAGACAAGGATGTTTTCACACTCAGACAGGATAGTCGGAAAAACATCATAACAATGATAAAACATTTCATTCAGAAATGTCCTGTGAATTACGCACTAGTAAGATCTGCGATATGCATTGATCCACGAATAATGGCTGGATATCCCGAAAAAGCACAGGAAAAAATGAAAAAGGTATTGATTGTATTGTCGCAAAATAAACGTATTTTGGGAAAAGATTGCGACCAAATTTTGTTACTCTATACAGATTTTCTGTTAAATATTGTAAAACCAAATTCATTTGAATTTACTTCTTTCAATCCAAAGAGTTATTCCCTTGATAATTTTTTACAAACTTATGATTATTTTAGCAATAATCATTATGAAAAAGTTTGAAAGATTATCAAAATGGTATTAATACTGTCACGTGGACAATGAGGTTTTTCGGTGAACAAGGACCTGAAAATAGAAAATTTAAAAGATGCTTCATATATTTTCCAGCCTGTAAATCTTGAATTTATTAAGCTGTCTGGGCTATTTATGACTTAAAAATTACTAAAGAAATGAGGACAGCTGCCATCTCAGCTAGAGCAAAATGCATGCAGTATTTAGAAAGTGAAAGATCCAAAGAAAAGACTGAAACGAAAAGCTCTAGAGGAGGTAATAGATTTTTTAAAACAAAAGAAAATGTTTCTCGTAACAGACATGCACCAAACAAATGAGAAAGCAAATGATTTAGCTAATGAGGCTGAAAAGTCAAAGGACATAAATTTATTTATTCAATCGCATGAACTAAGAAAAACAATTTCTGAAAAAGAAATTAAAATAAATATCTTGGATGTAAAATTGAATGAAGAAAGTTTGGAATTAAAAGATATTTAATTTGATTACCAGTTTCATGGCTTTTTTTCCATCAATTTATTAACTCTTATTTTTAGGAGTTTTGTTGTGTTAAATTTGTAATGTATCTTCTATGTTTTATATTATAATTTGTCATCTAATAGATTGAATTTGCAAAAAAGAGACATTTTATTTAAAAATGCGTGCGACAATTCGTTAAGTTTATTCAGTTTAGAGGTCCTTATTTTTTGTTTTTTTAGTCCTTAAAAGTCCTTGATAGTCCTTGATTTTCTTTTAAGGAAATGTGTACGAACCCTGGGGGCCATTTTCCAGCCCCTTCACAAAATTCGACTCCATGAAAATGGCCACTTCATGAAAACGCCTTTTCACAAAACTCAAATTCACAAAAACGGTCCCTTTTTTTTAATGTCTTCTTTTTAAAAGTTTTTGAATGAGGCATTGCACAAAATGTATACGATTTTTTTTTTTTTTTTTTTCAGTATTATATCAAATTACTGCATGTATTTGGCTCAATGAAATACTTTTGATATTAAATGCAAAATATATAATTATTACTGCTAAAATTAAAAGTTTTACATGATAAAATTTTTTTTTCAAAAATATTTATTTTTCACAAATATGGGTCAGAAAAACCTTTTTCTGTAGTGATTCAGAGTATTTCTTTTGTTGTGCACTTTTAAATATGGCGAGAAAGAAAAACTTATTATAAAATGTCTTGTTTCAGTTTGCAAATTTTTATTTATTTGCCATTTTTATAACAATGTGAATGTGCTGCTTCTGTACTGAGAAGATGACATTTTGTATGTTTCCATAATTTTTTTTACTCTTCCCTTTTTCTGAGGAAATTTCTCTTCATGTTCCTAATTCTTAGTTCAGTTCAGGTTTGATGAACTTTTTATAACAATTATAAATTTATTTAACATTATTTATCATTTATAAACTAAGCACTTCAATTGGAATAGAATTCTTGAATGATTAACTGTAAGGTTTGCAGTTAATTTAAAACCAGCGGGAGTGGTCTCCCCTAAACTTTCTCGTATACTTTCTAAGTGGAGATTCGTCAAAATCTCGAGTTCGAATTTTTTTGACTATTACAATACTTTCTCTTTGTATACTTCGTATACGAGAAAGTAATACAAAAAAAAAAAAAAAAAAACACCTGAAATCAAATATCTGTTGCCACGTTTCAAAAAAATATTATTTTGAAGCAGGTGCGATAAAATAGGCAATGCAATGAATACTAAAGCGAAAATTCTGCTTTGGAATTGAATTCCCAAGAAAACAATTTATACTACCACAACCGTAACAATTGCAAAAGCGTGTGAATGAAAGATTTGCTGAAATTATGAGATCAGTTTGATTTACAACAATAAAAAAATTGTTAACAATTGATGTTTGAAAACATTATTTATTGTTGTAAATAAAATTTACAACAATAACAGATTGCTACCAATACGCATGCGCATGAGAATCGGATTAAAAGAAATTAAATATGCAATTTGAACGCCTCTTTTTGACGGATTTGGCCCAAAACTTGATACGGTCCTACATTCATGATGATAAAACTGTGTACCAAATTTTCTCCATCTAGCTATTCAAGTTTTTGAGTTATAGTGTTCGCATGACCGCGAACAGACAGACAGACTTCCCGTGGACAGATTTTGTCCAAAATTTGATAGAAACCTACAAATTATGTTCAAAGACCACATACCAAATTTCTTCCCCGTAGCTCTAATGGTTTTCGAGTTATCGTGTTCACAGACAGACATAATTCTAAAATTGTGTTTTTCGGACTCAGGGAGGTCTAAAACGTGGAGATCTGTCAAAATCTTGAGTTCGAATTTTTTGACGATTACAATACTTTCTCTTTGTATACGAGAAAGTAAAAAAGCACTAAACATAAGCAGATTGCTTGCGTAGTTTGAAAAATCAGTAATCAAAATGCATTGTGACAAAAACAATTTTAAATCTTAAAAGAAATTCATCTGGTTTTGAATCAAAATTTCATTATATTAATTTTTAAAACATTGAAATAGTGTTCTGTTATGAGGATTCTGCAAGTTTGCAGAATTTGAAACTAGTTCGTCAAGAAATAAGTAAAGAAATGTATTACAAAATTCCATGTTTACAAGCATGAAATATAAGCCAAGTTAAATAAAAGTATAAAAAAATTTATTTGAAGTATATATATTTCGCACATCTTTAGTCTGTTTTTATATTTTTGTCTGACATTTAATAGTAATTGATAAAAGTATAGAAGTTTGATTGAATATAGTGCTTATAACATTTTTATCTTTTTAGGTACTTGGCTTTGAGAATTTAGCTGCCAAGGCATGCATTCAAGAAGAAATTTTAATACAGAGACTGTCATTAATATGGACTTGATGAAACTTGTTTAAATGTTTCACTTATATGCCTGTTTCGAAACAAGTAATAAGTTAATATAAACCATAAAATGCTAGACCTGTCTGGTTTTACAATCTAAACATCTGTTATTCTAAGGACTATTGAGCCTCTGTCCATGAATAAATTTCTTCAAGAAATATTTAGAAATTTAGAGGAATAATTTTTAAAAAAAGAGGAATAAGTGTCAAAATATTAAGTGTTTTTAAATAGTTAGGTGCTTTATGAACTAATGCATGATTTCATGCTTTTTCATATTTTATACTTTACTGGATGTGCATTTTCATTTGTCATGAGCACTCATTTAATAGTGTATCTGTACTTCAGTGATTATTGTATTTAAATTAGTTTATTTGAAGCTAACATGTATAAAAAGACAGAAGAAAAATACTTAAAACCTTGTTGACTTATGATTTCTAGATGGAAATTCGTTTGTTTAAAACGTGACTTAGCTGATTATCATGGTTATTTTTGAAACAAAGACAAATTAATCTTGTTGGTTGTATTTACTATTGAGGTCTGAGTTGGATATATATCAGTGTACAAGCTTTATGCTTTAGTCGTTTATGTGGTTTAAAATTGGTGTTCTTTTCTTGACGAGCATTCGTCTCATTCGTGACAAATAATCTCTTGATTGTTCTTGTGTCAGTTTCATTTACTAAAGTTAAAAAGAAGCCCAACACTATTTTTTTTTTCCTTCCCATCAAGCAAAAACTTTGTGTGTGAAACTGTATATTTGTGGAAAATGTGAAGTGCCTTAATGTCACCCTTTAAAACTTCCCATAAAGTCTTTAAAGTAAGTGGGATGGTGGGGGGGTCTTTGGGGATGTGTAGGGGGTGTTATATCTCCAGAAGCTATTTTTAAAACTAGTAACGTTTAAAACAATCTAACGACATTCGCGCATCACTATCATCGTGGAGTTTTCGAGGAGTACAAAAGTGATATTAGTCTTTCATTCGTCATAACCTATCATCATAAAAATAAAAAAAATATTTAAAAAAAACTAAAAAATATTTCGTCGGTAAATCGCGAGGCAGCTTTAAAACGCGTTTATTAACTTGTACTTATAATGTAAAATAATTAACAATACACGGGTTGTGAAGATGTATAGTGTTCCTGCCTTTCAGCATTAACTTTGTATTATAGTGTGTTTTCTATTGCATTAAAGTCACGTTTAAGAGGATTTAAATATTGAGGGAAGATGAGCATGCTGCTGAAAATGTTCTATGTTTTTTTTATTTATTTATTTTTTTGCGAGTTTCAAAGATATTGTTAGGATGTTTTAAATGAATTGTTAATTTTTTATCATTTCTAATGTGTTAACTTCTAACTTCCTTGAAATACATTCTTTAATTATTTTGCACTTTATATTATTAAATGTAAGAATGATATGTATATAAATTGTTTAAATAGAGCTTTAAAGATTTACCTTGAGTTTGTACTCAGCAGCTGTGTTGATTTATTCCAATTGTTAAACTTTTGAGAAAAAACTGTGTAGGGAATAAAATGTCTTTTTTTAAGTGTAAAGGAGTTAATAAATAAATTAATTAAAAATGTGATAATGCTCCTTTAATGTACTTTTAATGTATTTAGATTTATACTGATGATAGGTCGCGTGGGAGGGGCCATAAGTGGGTGGGTATTATTGGTATACTCCAAGGTGACCCTTCTGTATATGTGTGTTGCACGTATGTGTGTTTTGCTTGCTCATGGTACATATGTGATTGCTTGTATGATAAAGAATTACGTTGTTGTGTCCATTTGTACAATGTACTCATTGAATCTGATTGTTCTTTAACACATTTTATCATTAAATACATTTTTTTTTTTGTCAGTTGAACTGGTTAGAGGAAAAGCTTTCCTGGTGATCTTTATTATGAAATATGGCCAAAAATATTGAAGCACTGTTTTCAAATAATATTATTTCTATCTGGTAAATTTACTGACCTTTAAAGCAAGTTTCCTACTTCTGATGCCAAAAATGTGCTTTTGTATTAAGTTTTTTTTTTATTAGTATTTATTTTTTAAAAAAATATCTGTATACTTAACTTGAAATCATGATGTAAAAAATCCTTATCCAACTTTGTCAATTTATCTAACAATTAAATCCAGTTTACTAGCCAACAGTCTTAATGTAGTGAAGTTGTATATTTCTCTTTTAGTGTGTTCAAAAATCCCTGTATTCTAAAATTTAAATATTAAAAAAAAATTAAAACTTCAGAATAATTTATTGATTTTGCAGAAATATATAGCACTTCAATAATAAAGTTTTCAAGTGTTTTGTAAGTGAAAACAATTTAATATAGTGTAAAAAATCAGTCTTTTCAGCAATTCGAAAATTGGAGGACATAATTGATTACAGGTGTTATACATTAAATACTAAATAAACTTTTTTTTAATTGCTTTATATTATTAAACCATTGGACTTTTATTTCAGACGTGAAAACTATTATAAATTGTTGAATATGAAGAGTAAAAAATCCTGTTTAATAATTTTGTTTCATTAATAATTTTTATATTAAAACAAATGTTCATTGAATGTTATTTTTCAGTATAGTTATCAATTTTTATAAATATTGTTTTACATTACAGTTTTTAAATAAAAGCGAGCTTTAAAGATTAATGGCAATCAAGTTAAATTTATTCTTAATCACATTACATTGGTGTGATAACTAATATTAAATAAACAAGTATTTTGTTGCTATAAGAAATCTGTCCAAACTGTAATTAGGCCCTATTATCTCCTACTTTCCACTTATTGTAATATTAAATGCATCATATTCGAGAGGGAAATTTTCTTTAAATATGAAATACAGATTTTGTATAATGCAAATCACTCTAATATTTCTAATTCCTCTGATTCAATTCTTTTGTTAAAAGAATGGCACGTTAAACTGTTTGCTGTTTTGAAGTCTTCGCTACAACGAATATCTATTTAGTTTACTTTTTTTTTCCCCTTCCTGATATAGTTTATGAAAATAAATACTATATCTAGTTTTTAACATTAACTGCCATCACTAAATTTAACAGTCATTAATAATAAAATCCTGTGTTTTAATTTACATTATGAGCAAAATGTGTATTCAGTGTTTCAAGTCTTCACGATATTATATAAGGTTATTTAAGATTTTTATCGTAGCCAGCATTGCAAAATGTACTTAGCTGACGGGGGATTCGAGTTTTTTTTTTCCCCCCCAATTTCAAACATTAGCATTTCTTTTTACTTATTCTGTTTCCTGTCTTTTTGTGTAGGAGGTGCAATTTTTTTTTTTATTTAAGTCATTAAACTGAATAATTTAAAGCGAACATGTAATGACTTATTAAATGTGAACTTTTATACATACAGAACTCATTTGTTTTTTTAATCATTTTAAGGCTGTGATTTTTCTTAACTTGTTATTATTTAATGACATCCTGTTTTATTTTTTTAATTTAAAAGCTGATTATCGTTATTTTTGTTGTAATGTATTAATTTCCATGTGTTAGGTAAACAGTTGTATCATGACTTTTTTTTTATGTGGTGCCAAAGTTTTCTGCTACTTGACTGTGGCACTTCAAATAGCCTTATAGTAATGCTAAGATTTGCTTTAATTGTATCTTATAATGCAAATGTAAAGAGTCATAGTAACCCTTCAGAACCGATGTTAACTAGTTCATGAAATTTAGTGCATTATTTTAGTTCCTAGTCAAATTTTGCTGGATAAGTATTACTGCCACATATTGTTAGCAAATGTTATACTTTTAACATTGCTTTGCAAGGGAAAAAGTTATTCAAAATATTTGTTCCTGCAATTTATAGTGGGGTTCCTTTTCCATTTTATAAATTCCATGTATGTGATATAACAGAATTTAATAAAATGTATCCTGGATTAATCAATAAATTCCTTAGACTGAAAAGGAGACCTGCAAGTCATATACATACAGGAATGTCCCTTAAAGTCCCATACCACCCTTTTAACTACCGAATGGCTGCAGCTATCTTCATGAGAGTGGTGTCTAGGTAGGGTAAAGTGACTATGCATTAGTGGATGAAATCACCTACAGCGCCACCTGGTGGAGATAGCGTTATTATATCTAAAACGGTACGAGATGGAGGGGGGAAAAGTGAATTGCAAAGTTTTAGAGTATCATCGATTTAGTACAAGACACCTTCTGGATGGACGTAAATGCTTAGAACAGAATGCTTGAAACATGTATTTGTTTGTTCACGATTTCCTACACTGACACGCGAGAAAACATTCTTTGGGGGGGGGGGGACGCAACTAGTTATGACAAGATACCTTTATTTTCGATGTTCTAACTTCTCTCCATCAGCTACTTTGTGTATCCGGACTTTTGCCACGTTGGGGGTTTGTTTTTTGTCCGAAATATAATCTTTTCTCCTTTCGTTGACGTCACAGTTTCGGAATCCGCAGATGGATGATGCTCTACAACTTTGCAATTCAGTTTTTTTTCTCTATCTTGTACCGTTTTAGAGATAATAATACTAACTCCACCGTTTTCCATCAGGTGGCGCTGTAAGTGGTTTCATCCAGTAGCGCGTAGTCACTTTACCATGCCTAGACACCACTTTTGTGACAATAGCTGCAGCCATTTGGTAGTTAAAGGGTGGTAAGGGACTTGAGTGGGCACCCTGTATAATCCTTTGAAAATTTAAATGAAAATATTAGTTTTTATGATATTTTACTTTTCTCATGAGGGATTTTACATTGTAAAGTATTGCTCAATATATATGGATATTTATATTTGGGAACCCCATAATTATTTTGTATAAAATTGTAGTGTTTTTTTTTCCCCTATTGTATTTATTTATTTTCCCATACCTTTTTCCATAAAGTGAATTACGTGGTACCTCATTCCATATCTTTAAAGAATGCAATTGGTGTTGCCTTCTTTGTCGCTTTAAATTGTGTCTGTGAGAAACTGTCTTTTCCTGCTTGTGTGTGTTTTTTAGCTTCGGATTTCTAGTGCAAATTTTAAACGTAAGTGTTGGGGCCATAAAATATCGAAACTGACGGTAAAATTTACTGGAAGTTTCAAATCATTTGTTTTCTCCCCTTTTCATAAATCTTTTGTTTGTAAATGTTTTGATAAATGCCTGTTTCTTTTATGCAAAATAAAATCGGAGCATGAGGCTTGAAGCTGCGTTCTTTCTTTTCAGTGTTTACACACATATTGCACACCACGGTCTTTTCAATTTTTAACGAGTTTTACATGCATATCTTCCTTTGAGATAAAATTTTTTTCTAACCTTTAGCTAATCACAGTCTGTGGTGAATTGACTCGATCTTAATTTTGCTGCCCACTCAATTATAGCAAATCGTACATTTGATTATGTGAGCCAGTGGACACGTTAAATATAGCTATGGAACATATACAGTAATGATTATGATTCAGATTTTGTTACTTTCACAAATTTTGCATGGGAGAGTATATCCAAGATTAATTATATACATATTTGACATGTATAGGGAATAAACAATGTCCTTGAATAATGATAATTTTAATGCTGTGTGGATTGTGAAATATTTAGCCTCGTTGAACAAAAATATCTGTGGAGTTTTAGCTCTGGAAATCTCAAAACTGTATTGACTGGGATTTTGTGTATGATAATATTTTGGAGATTATTTATTGAATAGATGGAGAGTTGAACAAAATTCCTTGCATTCCGTGGGCCATTATTTTTCTGCTAGTAACACTTGTGAAACTGAAGTATGCATATTAACATCTAATGCTTGAAGGGAAAGTGAAAAGTCATTGTATACATAAAAATGTTGAATTTTAAATTATAAATAAAAAGGAACATGAAAGCTTCAATTCTTAGACTAATCTTTTTCCAAAAAGAAACTGATTTTACCACGTTTTTCTTAACTCGGTTTCTTGTCTGTCTGTTCGGTACAAATTTTGCAATCAGTTTTAAACTAACTTCCTGATGAGCTGCAGACTTGAAACTTTAAACATAGCTCAGAACTAGATGACAATGCAATATTAATTCTCTTTCTTGTCTGTCTGTTAATTTTTTTATTTCATATTTTGTGTTTTACCGACCCAGAGCTTCGATAGATGGTGCTGTCCAGGCGTCACTCGTGAATAATGAGGAGGGGGGGAATCTTGAGTTATTTGCAGAAGGGAACGGTTCCCCTACTATTCGCGGCAAATAGTAGGGGAACTTCGAAAAGTGAATTGAAGTTCGGAGGGGAGAGTTTGCTATACCAGAGTGACAATTTGTTTGCCGTGAAATTCTAGAGGGGGGGAAAGTAAAATGCTGCGCAGTTGCTAGTTGTTTAAACGAAGGTCTCTGCGTCACGTAACTTGATTTTTCAGGAAAATAACAATTTTCTATTTATGATGAGGTGAAGAGAAACTGAAATTTGCCACATGTCTCTGTCATAATCTCATCAAGGTGCTTAAATTCGATTGCAAAATTTCATGCACACAAGACTAAAAAGCAGAAAATAATTATTTAAATAAAATAAAAATTTTAATATACCACGTTTTTAAAACGGACTAAAAAGTATAAAATAATTTCTTCTAGCCCAATACAGATTTATAACCCCATACAGATTTAAAACGAAAAACGTGGGGCTCGTGCAATATTTAATAGTAAGGAGTAGCTGTCGTTGAGAAAACTCGCATAACAGTTCATATCATTTCCATTACGATAAAATTGTTAGTGACTTAAATAATTTATGCATCAATTATCTATTGCATGCGCCCCACGTTTTTCGTTTTAAATCTGTATGGGGTTATAAATCTGTATTGGTCTAGAAGAAATTATTTTATACTTTTTAGTCCGTTTTAAAAACGTGGTATATTAAAATTTTTATTTTATTTAAATTTAAAGATCTTAAGCAACCAAAAGGGTTGCGATTTGGTAATTGATGAAAAAGTTATGGTTTCTCTGTTGAAATAGTTACGGAATGTCATACACTTCTGGAAATGTGTATATTCTAAATTAGTGGAAATTATGTTGAACCAGATTTTTGAAATGGGTGCACATTCACTCCTGATAAAGATTAATCAAAAATCTTTCGGGGAGGCAATTTTCTTTAAATGTACCTTGTTTGAATTACGTTCAACATCGTAGAGTAGAACTGGAGAAAGTAAAACTCATGACTTCATTTTTTAACATTATTTAGCATCAAGGAATTGTTAATATGTTCCCTGAAGTGCATGTAGGTATCGTAGAAAATATACAATCCTCAAGAAATTGAGGAAATTTTATTCTAGATATCTCTACCACGTATTTTAAATTCAGGTTTGGTTTGTTGTAATGAATCTGCATGCTTCTGTAGTAAAGGCAATGGTCAGTTTTATGGTGTCCTGCTGATTCAATGAAAGCCTTATCTTGCTATTGCAAAGAGCCTTTACAGTGAAACTTGTGTATAATATTTTTATGGTCCCGGTGAAATTCCTATTTGCTCAATGCATTTTCAACCTCTCTACAAGGATAATCTCTTTAGATTCACCTGTCCATAACAAATTTTCCTTTTTAAGAAGCTGGTATAGTACAATCCCATTTTTTCCCCCCCTTGGAAAGCGAGACGCTATAGTCAAGAATATCGGGTAAGAAGGGAAACAGGGTCATGAAGCTAGCATTGGTGATTGTGTTCCGGTATTATACTGGAAATCAGGTATTCTCTTCATGCTTAATACCGGAATTCCGGTATTTTCTGATAAATCTATTTCCAAAGACTCGAACTACTACGGATTCTCCTTAGTTTCTACGCAATTTCGGCTTCTACTACGGACTACACAAATTATAATCCATACTAGCTGCATGACCCGGCGTTGCACGGGCAATCTTGAATAATGGGATATTCCCGGGCGGAGAGAAGTGAGATCGCGTGAGGCCTTCGGATCCATATTTTTTCATATGCCCGGCTCCGTTTTTTTTCCAACAAATATTGTTACTTACTTTCTCCAAGAAATGTAAATATTCTTTCAAATCTAGTCTTTTTATTACTAATTTTCATATACCCTCCTCCGATTTATTTTTTTTACATATATTGTCACTAACGTAAACGTTACGTTCCCCCCAAATCGTATTCTCTTTTCTTTGTTCTGTTTCTTCGGCTCTTCTCTGCTGGCTACGTTGCCCCATTACTGCCAATCGTCTATTTCTTTGTTCTTCTGTTTCTTCCGCTCTTCTGTCCTGGCCACGTTGTGCCATAGTTGACAATCGGCGGCTTCTTTCTTCTTCAGTTTCAACCACTCTCCTTTCACGTTTTCTAATTGCCTCCCGTCTACTGGCAACATCCCCTGTAATTCCTCTTTTTCTTTTAGGCATCGGAAAAAGCGAGAATTGAACAAAGCAAAAATAGTAACTTCCAAATATCAGCTTAAAATAGAAGCTTCTACAAATATTTAAACTTGATCAAATCAATGAATAATGATTAAAATCACTAACATAACTAATCTACATCTTTCGGAATATAACTTTACACAAACTAAACACCTCTTTTAATTTCGTTAAAATGATTGGTTGGACGTTATATCACGGGATAAAAAAAGAATTTATACACTTTCAACAATACATTTTTTTTATTTCTGTCAGCGTCATTTTTTTATTGTTGTTGTTACAATGTTCTTTAAAGTAAACGACTTCAACAATAAAATAAATTTTGAATTGCGGTGTAACAATGAAAAGTATTGTTGTAAATTAGTTTTTAATTAATATCTTTTTCACTAATTAAAATTTCGGAATTTAAATGACCGAAATGGCTTCCCTGGATTATTCCCCATCTTTTGGTACTTTCCGCGCGCTTCTCCGTTCGGCGGTTCGTGAGAAGATAGCCGGACATACATACATACATACATACGTTTGTTTACCTTCGAATTTTAATAGAGTAGACTACGAAAAATTTACTTTGGAAGTTCATTGGCCACTTTTTTGTGTTAACACCGTGTACCTCTTGAATGGCGTGGCGTAGAACATTGGCATTTGAAGAAAAGCTACAAACAATTTCGGAAATCGATCAAGAACTAAAGCAAGTTGATACTGCTAAAAAATATGGGATTTTTCAGTTGACATTGGCTACTTTAAAAAAAGAATGGCATTGAAGATGCGGTGGATAGAAAACGATTGAATGTGTTTCAAAGTTTTCAGCTAAAATTTTCATTTTGAAATTCTTAAAAAAAGTGTAAATGTAAAATTTTATATCTGTATATAAAATTTTATGTTTTTATAAAATATTTTAGTATATTAATTCATGCACACACACATAACCATTGGATGCTCAAATCCTCAAGTTGTCTATAACAATATATTTTCTACGTCCCTAGAATATCGGTAGAGACAGCTTTTACTGTATTATGTTTTATGTCAAGAGGAATAACTTTTTCAGTGAACTTCATCTTTGAATTCATTAGGTAGGGGAAACTTGGCCTTAGATTTAATTTTTCTTACATTTCTTGAATATTTTGATGTCATCATAAAAGGATTAGCTTTTAAGACTGAGAAATATCTCATTTAATCGTAAAATAAATATATTTCATGAAATCACATAGTTATACTTGACCTTACATGCAATGAATATTTAACCCTTAAAATCCTGATTTGTAAAAAAATTATTTAAAAATGTTTTGTGATTTTAAGTATGTTTTATGGCTAAAAAACAGTTTGTGACCAAATGAGAACACTGGGCTTTATTTTAGTAAAAAATTACCTTGATAAAATTCTATAATATTAAATACAGATGAATTTTAATAACTAATAATATGGATAACGAATTTCCTTCAGCATTATAGAATAAAATATGATATTCTCTATCGTACAAACAAATCAAAATAGATACAGCCTCAAACGAAAAACATATATTTTTTTTTTATCAGCACTCGGGTTGTCATCTATATGTTATAAATTGATTTAATAAAATGTTCAATATGTATCCTATTGGCAACAGCAGGCATTAGCTCTTCAGAAGACAAAATTGGGTATGTTGCTTAAAGGCAACACTGGGCACTTAAGGGTTATTTTCTTTCAATAATACTTATGCATGCAGAGTTCAGATATTGAATTGAAGGTGGCGTGATTATCGACAAATATTTAAGTGAACTAATTTTAAAAATTAAATACTATAGCAATTGTAAAATGCTATCGCTCTTAGCATCTTGTAAGTGGACCCACTAAACTGACGCGACTGTCCGGCTCTGGTATGACGAAAGAAATAGGATGAACTTCTACTGTTTTAGCTTGATGATGCAAATAAAGACCGTTCATATTAACTATATTATAATTACCCACAACATTTCAGATTTTCCAAGATAGACATCATTTAGTCATAGTTACAGCTTCAAACATTCCTTGAGCTTTTTGACCCACTTTTGGTTAAAAACCTGATGAATCTGTAACTTCTGGGCCTACGTCGAGGTCAAGTTAACAGCATGTGTAGAGGCGAGATTTACTGGATAGTTGCCGAGGTATTTAAGGTACGTAGAACCATTGACACACAAGTGCTTCCTATTAACTAGTAGAAGACTACATGTCTCAGCTTCTGAACGTATCATGCCCGATTCCATATGTATATTAGAAGTACTCCATTGTGAGAAACACAGTCAAAGAAGGACTACTAGATAATAAAATAACAAATTTAATCGAATAACAGCTAAATTAACTCATAACATCATTAAACGCGCTAGCTGTGAGATGATACAAAAATAAGATAGTGAACAGAAGTAATCGCAGCCTTTAAGTACTTCAACAGGCTGCTTGCTATTGGTCGATAGGTGACATCACAAAGAGGGCGGATCCGATCTGCATGCAATTACAATTCGAGATATTGCCTGATGCCACAAATCTTTCAAGAGGTTGTGGTTTGCCAATGCCCTTACCATAATGCAAGATAAATGACTGCCGGTATATCAGGAACTGAATTCAAAACAAGGGTGTACTTTGATATTTTTGCTTCGTCACTAATATGGGCCAGTCCTTTCTCTTTCGACGAGCTCTATGAACTAATTGCAAATAGTTGATGAACGGATGTGATATCTATCCATTACCTGGATATCCAAATATTCTGATGTGATCAGTCAAATATGAATCACACAAAGAAATTGTTTCCAGTATCATCATATTGTTATGAAAATAGTACGGTGAAAACAGCCCAACAAGCAGGTAACGGATAATGACCCTTTATTCCCTAATATTCCGGAAAACAAAAAGCACAGGTAACAGGAAAACACAGCACTTGCACAGATCAGCAACACAAATAGACAGCAATTCACTAATTAGGATAGCAACAGCACTTTCAATACCACTCATTGTCTAACAGCTTACTATCTCAGACAGTGGATAAAACTCCAAAGAAAATCCCAATCGATCAACACACACTACTGTGATCCGAGCACTGTCTATTTATAGTCTCCCCGACAGGCTATGACGTCACATGGAATCATCTGGATAAATCCGGATCTCGGCCCCTAATAGAGATATCAAGAAAATTCCAGTACTTTTCAGATCCCACATTTCGTCGCCAAGGTCGGGGGTCAATGGCGGCATTCCAGTACATACCCCTGTAAAACTCTCTTCCCAACCATAAGACTAACATTGCTGGGAAGCAACTTTCCATGTTCATAACAATATAATTGCCATTATTATTTGAACCAAATTTAGATCTCTAAATGGCAAACCACAAGAAGCTAGAACATTTTATGACTGTTATGCCCACAGATTTTTTCCAGTAGTCAATTCCTCGATCAAACATTTTAGTTGACTGCAGACAAATTCTTCCAAGTTTGGTTTTTTGTTTGAAAATGAGGACGTTGCTTATGTGAGTAACAGAATTATGGTTTTCTTATTAGAATGGAAGAGAAAGACAAAGTCAATAGAAGTCTTTTCCGAATTGATTAAACAACATCAGTCCTACTTGTCACCGTTTATAATTGTGGCTGGAGTGAGTATTACTAAACAAATATCTATCGCTATACTACCTCCTGTTCATTTAGTATTCTGTACAAGTAAAATAATTGGAAAAACCAGAGGACCTATTTCGACATTTAGGTAGATTCCTTAATATATATATATATATATAATTGTCTGTATTGTTGTTTGTCTTTTATTCCAGAATTTTTCCATTTTTAATTGTATTGTGCTTTTTGAGGGGATAGCGGTAACTTGTTACGGTTTTCGTCTATCGTTAGCAGAAAAAATCACTTATTAATATCATAGGCGAGCTTCTCTTCCTGACGAGCGGCTCGCCATGATATTTTTCAGTTTATTAAAATTTTTGTCTTCTTTTTTTTGTTCCTTGTATGTTTTTGAATTTTCGTCTTTTGTTTCTTGTTTATATATATATATACATAACGCTTTTGCTGGGGTTATCTTGTGAACACGATAACTGGCGTAATTTTGATTTGATTTTAACCGGTCACATTTGGCTAAAACACTTGGAAGAAAAACTAATATTTTATCTCGTGGGGTTCCTATGAATACCCCGTGGCGTCAATATCTTCGTTGCCAACACTCGCTACGAAACTGCCTTAAACGGGTGGAAACGGCAGGAATGGAATTAAATATTGCCCTAAGTTACAGGGTTTCCGTTTTATTCGTGCAGCAAAGATTTTGCTTCGATCTTGCACAAATTCGTGTGTGAAAAAGAATCGTAGAACGGCTAAGTAAAACCCATTCTTGCCTACCGTACCTAAAGGTATGTACGTTATGTAAGAATATCATCACTTAATAAGCAACACTACCTATCTCAATTTTTTGAAATTTCCAAGAGGAAGAAAATACTCAATTTTTCGCAACCAATAACGGATATATCTGAATTTTTTTCACATCTGATATGAACATAAAACCGAAATTTTCTACCAGATTTGAAACAAATTTCAAAAATATTCGTTATTGGTTGTGAAAAATTGAGTATTTTCTTCCACTTTGAAATTTAAAAAAAAAAAAAAAGATCGAAATTGGTGGTGGTCTTGTCAACCCCTTCGGCACGAGCGCCGCATATGTGCGCTCAAGCTTGACTCATCCCAGGGCCGAGCGCCGCATCCTTGCGTACGGCGAAATTGTTGCTGTGGGCCGAGAGCCGCACATATGCGTTTGGCTTTTGGAACAAAATGTTTTCTATCAGATGGCGTTACTATTCCATGTTTCTTTCAGAAGATTGGTCCCGTATATTAATATTTCTTTCTCCGAGGTCAGATTGTAGTCGATCGACATGTTTGTGAATCCTTCGATTAGAATTATTGGATTTTCGGGAATACAAACAGAGACACGTGTTAGCAAGTGTAAAGAGAAGCATATGTTAAGCTACGATATGTGATTTAATTTGAATTAATATTAGGCCAGCTTTCCTGTTCGGGTCTGTTTGACCGAATCGTTTTTTTAACTATTTATGGAGAACGAAAGCATAGAAATATCTGATAGACATTTAGTGATTTCATTAGTGAGTGATATGTTATTTTTTGTATTGTATTACCTAATTTTTTGTATTTCTGTATTGTATTACTTTAATATTTGTATTGGAATTGTTCTTCCCGCCGACTCGTCACATGCTTTACACCCTTTGGGTAAGCAGGGTCGGTGTGTGCAATAATAATAATAATAAAAAGCTTCGTTAAGCTGGGTATTCACAAGAAGGCTGTTCCACACCATTTGGAGAGCTCCATTAAACACGGTTCCATTTTTAAGCCGATCCTTTTTGGTGGGTCATTCACGGGTTAGACCACGCCAACCGCAGACCCATCCATCGCCTACGGGCAACCCGATCCCCTAGGCTACAGCGCTTACTCTCCAACCCGCTTTCGAAACGGGTCCCCCAGCACTGATTTCCCCTGATTGACTTCCACTCCCCCTCCCCCACGGGTGGTTTTCGCTATTGTGAGAGA
>BGPR01011111.1:0-49855 GCA_013235015.1 Araneus ventricosus
TGTCTGTCGGTCTGTATAATCGCATACTTGTTAAGCATTCGTTTCAAAACCGATCTCCATGCGCATGCGTACTTAGCAATCTCTGGTAGCAAGCGGGAGGATTACGTCACTTTGTCCTTGAGACGGAGTTTGTGATATATATGTTTTATCTCCTGTTTTGTTTTCGCTCGCTTGTATAATAGCGGATCTTGCTGGAGTGTGATGGAAAATAAATATTGCTAAGTTTTAATACATTGGCATCTCTTTTAATATGATTCTTCACTTAAATATTTTACAATCACTATAATCTGCAATGAAAACCCTTCTGATATTCGTTGCATTCTGGATTACAGTAGGTTCGATTTTTTTTTATCCACGAAAGGGGAGGGGAAATGACAAATTTTTTAGCAGTATACGAGAAAGTTTAGGGGAGGCCACTCCCACTGGTTATTAAAAGCATGATAAACGCAGACATCATTAATTGCTCGATTGGGATGCATAATGAATAACGACTGTTCTTATAAATCAAACTTTGAGCTTTTATGGGTGCTCAATTCGATTTGTTTGTGGCACAAAACTGGTGTTTGCAAGCTATGCGTGCTCAATTTGAAGTGCTTATCTTTAGAATGTCTTCAGTTCGATATTGTTTGATTTCTCAAAATGGACAAGTGGTTGAAAACTGGAAATCGGCATCTAGAACTGAAATTCGAACCACCGATTTGGCAGCTATGGAGATAACTGTGATCACCAAGATAATTATCATGAAATGCAAAGGCCGACTGATTGGCCTGTTGAGGTAAGAAATAAAATTGAATTTGTTAAAAAAATAAACTCATAATATCAGTGCGTCTCCGAAGAAGAGAAAATATTTTACGGGTGATGAAGATTGTCAAAAACCACTCTGCTTTGTTTGTGGAGTGATATAAAATGGCAGCATGAAAACATCTTTACTAATGCGCCATTTAGCAGCTAATTCAACTAACCCCCGATTGTTCAAATCTTTGTGTGGAGACATGGGCAGCCTACATATTACGTTATTTTTGCACACAGAAGTGAGATGGCTTTCGCGAGGAAATGTACTCGCAATATTGTTTGAACTGAGACAAATGAAGTTCATATGTTCTTTGAAGACCACCCTTTTACGTTGAGCTCTAAATTTTATGAAAGTGAATGGTTTCAGTAGCTTGCGTACTTATCTGACATTTTTTTCAGAAATAAATAAACTTAATTTATATAGGATTACAGAACTATTCCATTTTTAATGTAGCTAACAAAATCGAGTCTATGATTAAGAAGCTGAATTTTTGGGAATCCTGTATTTAAAAAAAACAGTATGAAGTTTTTGAGACACTTCACAGCTTTTTATCTGAGAACGAACTTAAATTAACAAAATAAGTAAAACCTAGTATAATAGCACATTTAAAAGGACATAAGTTGTCATTCAGACAATATTTTCCGAACCGCAGTGATGCAGATATGTGAATTTTAAATCCATTCAACGAAGCGTTTTTTCAAAAAGCTGAAAAATCAACAATTTCTGAAAAAGAAAAATTTATTGAACTTTCCAATGATTCTTCATTAGAATCTGAATTTTTTAAAAAAGAAATTTGATTGACTTCTGGGTAGCAGTGAAAGAAGAGTACAAAGAACTTGATGTTCTGAATGATAAAAGCAATAAAATATTTAATACCACGAACACAGAACTTGTGGAAAGAGCATTCTCGTCTTATACATATATTAAGAATAAATATCAAAATAAGCTTGACGCAGCTCCAGGCATGAGATTATAGCTTACTTCATTTGAACCCAATTTTATAAAACTCCGAAACAAGCTCAACGATTGCATTGAAATTTTCTTGCACTTGAATAACTGATTATTACGAAGTGTAATTTTTAGCTAACCTTATAAGTTAATGTGAAATTATTACAATACTGTTTTTATTTGTTTTGCCGTTTAACTAATACTATTTTAAAATTGGAATAAAATATAAAATTAAAAATAACTCCTGCAAATGCCATTAATTCGCGTTATTTGACTCTTTAGCTTACCTAAGCCCCAGGGGTGTAGAGGAGCCGGAACGGCGTTCCGGCACTGCTTTTTTTCCAAGAGAAATAAATGTGGAAAAAATGGTGAAAACATACTTAAAGCAGCGCGATTTTTGTCACCCAGGTTAGAGCGTTCCGGCACTATTTTTAGAGCGTTCCGGTAGTGATTATTTTGCGACTACACCACTGCTAAGCCCTTAACATTATTGATAAAACTTCTTTGCATAGACGGATGATAGGGGGGGGGGTATGACAGTAAGGGGTACACAAAAATGTAAAGACTAATCAAGGGGTACGTGCGGGGAAAAGTTTGAGAACCCCTGTACTGAATCGATAACGCTCTACAAATTTGTAATCGTCATTTTCCCTCTATTTTGTACCGTTTTCGAGATAGGAACGCTAAATCTGGAGTTTGCCACCAGATGGCGCTTTAAGCGGAATTATCGCATAGCGCATAGACCTTTTACAATATCTAGACAATACTTTCGTGACCATAGCTGCCTGCATTCTGAAATTAAGTTGAGGTGGCCCTTAATTAAGTGGGAATCCTGTATGTATTCTCTATAAAATGTGTTTTTGGTATGTATTTTGTAGTGTCTAAAACGAATTAATTAGTTTTACATTGATTCGTATGGAGACAATTGCCTCGGGTTTCGTCGCTTTTGAAATTTGCCAATTGTTTTCACACGGATATCGACGAAAACCGAAGTATCACTCTACATTTAGGAATAATACATTAAATGGAAAGAGTTTATTCACTTGAAAGACACATTATACAATATCTCTATTCAGAAGATGAATTAATTATAAAAGAAATATAATCATTCAGTCATCTATAGTTATGAATTGTTAATTGCAGTTATGAACTGAACAGAACATTTCTATCTTAATTTGTTCTACATTGTGTTAAATATCTTATATACCGGCACACAACTAAGGCAGGGAGAGAAAGCATCTGCTCTGTCTATTTTTACTAATATGCAAATTAAAGAGATTCACATTCAAATACCACCAAGCATAATCATTGTCCAAGGGGTTATGCACCACGGCTTCCTGTTATCAAACATGTAATACTATCGGAGAATTATTCTCATGATTGTTAGCAGCAGCGTTTCTTTTTCTTCTTTGGGTTTGATCCAAAGTCCTCTTCAAAGAGAATTATGGATTGTAAACTGCTTTCAGTTTGCACTGACTTGGAAACTAATCCACCTTTGCAAGATGGGGAAATTTTTTTTCTTTCCAGGACTTTCAGTGCTAAATTTTTGAAAACCTGAAAGAAAAATTATATATTTGTTTTATAAATCTTTTATAAATTTCAAAAATTTACGATTGACAGATTAAAATTGCTTTAATTATGATAATATAATGAGAAATGAAGAAGCATTAATCCTTTTATTCTTTTTTCTGCAATGTATATGAAAGCGAATAACGCATACAGATTTGAAAATTTGATAAAGCATACCGTAGGTAACTAATTTTGAATCACCATGGTGCAAATCATACAACAATATTGCTTGACAAAATGATGTGAGGGCAAGCTTTCCGATCATTTTGAGTCCATTTGTTCAAAGCTTCAATTCCATTAGGTGAATCTGCTTCTTGAGGTTTTACTTATTTGTCAATAGCGTAGTCTCAGTGGTCTTTTTCAGCAAGATTGCTTCAATATACAGTCTTCAAATACCATAATTATCCTTCGTTAGCCTCTCGATTGCTGTTAGTTGAGACATCTCGAATTACATCCAGGGCCCTAGAGATGAGCTGCGCTTCATCAGAATAATAACAAGGAATTTGAAAGCATGTGGCCTGAAGAAAATACCTACCTAATAAAATAATTGAAGATAAAAGAGAGAGAGAGAGAAAAGTTACCTATCGCCTGGACTGACATCTCTCATTACAGCTTAAGAGTGTGGGAAAAACGAGGCGTGTGTCATATGAGGGTTGTTCGATAAGCCCGTGTAAAGTCTAAAAATTGCGGCAGCTGACCGTGTCGAGATTATGTTTGGTTACCGCTAACTCTAGAAGGGTATCACACAAAATTTGATTCAGATTTATCTATTAGGCCGAGTTTAAAGCCTATTTGAATCCATAAACCTTTATTTCTGAAAGTTGGATGAGAAAGAACGTTTAGTACTTGTGAAGGACTAATTTCTGAAAAGGAAACTGGCTCAAGAAAACAAAGTTAACCTTGACAAACATTATGGTGATTCTGCATCTTCGATTAAAACAATTCATAAGTGGTTTGTAACTTTCGAAGCCACCATATGAGCACACGTGACGCCGGACACCCAGGATGCTCTTTTCAGGATATTACTCAAGATATAATTGAAAGAAAATCCATGACGTAACGATTGTTGACAGAAGAGTGAAAGTGCGTGAAATTTCTAAGACTATAAGCATCTCAAACGACCATGTACAGTCTCGGGAAAAAAAAGGAACCACCCAGCATTATTCTGCCGTCGTCCATCGAAGAGTAAAACAAAAGGTACTAGTTTTCAGTAAATAACAACTTCTAAACGATTCTATATCTAAAAACTTCACAAGGGGGTTGTCTACATATTTATAATTGCACTAACTTAAAGCTTTCCAATGGAAACACCCATTTTTAAATGTATTTCCAAACTGCATCAAAAGTTATCCTTGGATACCAAATTTCATTATTCTAGATCGATTTGCTTCGAAATTATAAGCAAATAAAATTTTGACTCTAATGTTAAAGTAAAATTTTGATTTTTTTATTGATATCTTGAAATATAATATAGTTATTGGCCAAGAATTTTTTCGATGTAATAGTATGAAGTATTATACACATTCTGCACTCATATTTTTGATTTAAAAATAATTTTGAACAAAAAATATTTTATCAAATTTGATGCTTAAACATTTTTGAGTGGCAAAACCTCCCAATTTTAACAGTAATTGATGCAAAAGGCCATTTTAAGAGCACATGCAAAATTTCAACTTATTCGTACGAGTAGTTTTGAAGTTATTGAATTTTCTATTCTCTATATGAAACGATGCGCTTAGGGGGCATCCATATATTTCAAAAATGTAGCATCTTTCTTTCATTTAGTGTTGTAATACATATTGGATAATTATAACATTAGTTTTCAGGTACAGTAAAACCTGTACTAAACGAAATCTGAAGGCACTAGAAATTTTTTCCGTTTTAGAAAGGGTTCCGTTTCATACAGGGCTCGTTAGTATAGGAGGATTTCAAATATATCTATTCATTATTTAAATTAAAACAATTGCATTGAAAAAGATAATCTAAGATTAACAAAATACCATAAAAATATAAGTAATTGTAATATAGGTCCAGATATCGACAAATTTCGAGATCTTGCATCTACAAGCCACTCCCAAACAATTTCATTAATCTGCTCGTTACCTGTCTTCAACATTTTTCTTTTAGTTGATCCATTTCCATGTAAACACAGTTCAGTTATTTCATTCTTCTTCTTAAGTATTTCGCAAAATTGAGATCTTCCAATTTTAAATTTTTCAATAATTTGCTTCATGCTCAAATTATCTTTCTCTTCAATTATTTTCATTTTAGTATCAATATACAAAATATTCTTTTTATTCGTCGCCATGTCTTAAAAAAATCATTCGATCCTGATCAGAGCTTAAAAGTAAATGACTAAAAGCTAATCGACAGCGATGAGACAGTAGTGCATTCCAAATGAGTGATATACACATCATTATTTGAAAAAAAACCCGGTTTGCACCAAGGAATGCCTCTTTTTTTTAACCGGATGAAAGAAAAAGAATTTTTGGAAAACTCTCATGTTTTTGTCCGTTAAAACAGGTTTTCCAACAATGAAATATTACGAATTGTTCTTTGAAATTCTGTCCGTTTCCGCGTTAGTTAGGTTCCGTTTTAAGGAGGGGATGTACTATGCATCTTTCTATATTTTTCGATGGGACTAAATATTTTTTCCGTTTAAGGCAGGATTCCGTTTCTTACAGTGTCCGTTTTAAATAGGTTTCACTGTAATTGTTATTTGATATGAATTTTGTCTTTTAAAAAATCGCTATTTTGGCATTTTCATTTAAGTCGAGATAAGAAAAAACTACATCAAGCAGGAAGGTGAAGGTAGATTCCTTTTGTCTGAGAAATAAGAATTGAAAATTGCGTTTCAGCTCATAACTTCTAAGCAATTGTAGCTATCAAAAAAAAGTTTCAATACAAAAGTTGTTTGTTATGGTGTGGAGATAATTCGGCTAATTGAATTTTTCTTTCTATCTTCAATCGTAACAGAGTTTTGGGAAAATGAAAATTTCCACCCCACCCCTTTGAGCTGTATAGAACATCTACGAACGCAACCGAGATTTTAACCGTCCATACAACATATTCCTCGGAGATTAAAATCTAACCAAAGTTCTCAACTTATCGTGTCTATTAGATAACATGGGCAAATGGTTATACATATATAATTATGCAAAACTTTTAGTGTTCTTGTATATCATAAATCTTGCAGTTCAAAATCAGATTTTTTGGAGAAAATCTCATTTTTGCAGAATTTTGTAACGCATCTAGTATTTATCTATTTTAAAAAGTACATCGTGACCTTTAAGATGGCGTTTAAGGTATGAAATAAATTAAAATTCTACCACCGACATTTAAACGCAAGCAGCGAACTTCACTATCTACATAATATGGATATAGTGATTGGAGATAGTGGACTCTTTTCTATCGAGAACACACAATATCGAGTATTTTCCTATCTATTAATGGTATATTAACCAAAATTGATATCTTTGGGTATTTTGTGATGAGGAATTTATTTATGTCATCAAAAATGGGTGTTGCCGTTGAAACAGGTTAAAGTTAGTGCAATATGTAGATGACCCCTTTTGAAATTTTCAACCATAAAATCTTTCAGTATATTTTATTTCTTATAAAATGATACCATTTGTTTTAATATACGATGAATGGCGGCAGAATAATGCTGGGTGGTTCGTTTTTTTCCCCGCGACTGAACATATTATTTTGTATGAATATTATGAGAATACTCTCCTCAAGATAGATGCTGCGATTCCTGACACTGGATTAAAGAAATGTTGCCAGGAAAGTCTGAACCTGTTTCAGCGGAATTCAGATTAATCCTTGAGTCTTTTTATAACTGTGGATGAAATTTGCATTCATCATTATCAGCCTGAGACAAAAGAACAATCAAAACAATGGGTTAAAAGAAGTGATTCTGTTTCCCTCCCCCCCCCTCCGAAAAAAATGTAAATCCCTTTCTTCAGCTGGAAAGATTATGGCCACATTTTTCTGGGATGTTCATTGTGCAATCGTTTTAGACATTTTGAAAAAGGGCAAAGAAAATTGGCAAACAATATTATGCTTTTTCGCTGGATCTATTAAAAAATGAAATAAAAGGAATGCCACCTCACCTACCGAAAAAACAGTTTTTCTTTACTGAGATTATGCACCAACTCACACTTCTACAGTTGTGAGCTAAAAACTACATGATTTAAGCTTTCGAATTCTTCAGCCCTAGTCTTCGGATTTGGAACCTTCGGATTATTACCCGATCTCAAACAATGGCTGTCAGAAAGGGAATTTTCATCGAGCGATGAAATAATTTCCGAAACAATTGCCTACTTTGAAGAGTTAGACAAATCGTACTACATGGCAGCAATAAAAAAAACCTCGAAAATCGTTAGACTAAGAGTATGAACCTCAAAGGAGACCATGTCGAAAAAATAATCGCTTTTTATACGCTTTTACTAAGTTCGAAATGTTTCATGTTTGTATGTAATGTTGGAATTTTGTGATCGATTTTTCACTCACTTCTTAATGCACAAGAGTTCTGAAATTTTGTACATTTATTGGGTCTTGATGAAAATGCAATATTTTAATAATTTTAGAGCTCTCAATTATCAATTTTAAGAAAAATCGCAAAATTGCGTTAGCACTCGGTAGGTTTCAGGGGCGCCATCTATGGTATTTTTGAGAACTAAAATATATTTTTATTTTTTAATGCATTGGTAAAAGCGTTTTTTTTTTAAAGTTCTTTATATTTTTCTTGTCTATGCCGAAAAAAATTTGTTTTCTTACATTTTGCCTCGAACAACCCTCGACGTTCGGTTTTGTGCGTCCTGTTTTCCATTGGTGCAAATTTGTTTTGCAATTTTGGCTGCTTCTGGGCCCATAACTGTTGTAGGTTAACGCAGTGAATATTACAGATTTCACGAAAATATTTATTTACAGCAACACACATAAAGGCGTAATGAAGATTACGAAAGCCAATTAGGCGTAAGGGAGGATTGGTGCCCCCCCCCCCCCCTCGTTTGCAAAGCAGCGATGGCAGTCAGAAGTCGAAGTGAAGATTTTGTCACGAGGACATTTAGGGGACAGTCCACAAATTGAAGGCGAAAGTGCTTTGGGCTCACTCTGTTTCGCAGAAAGATGATAATGTTTTGAAACTTTCATCAATCGTTTTGCTTCTTATGCACATTGCTTACATGCATTTTCATAAAAATATGATTGACAGCCAAATTGCAAGAAACTTACAGAATACTTGACAATATGTAAAAGAAGCAATATATAAAAATTTGAAGTAAATATGTTGAATAGTAAAGGAAATATGAGCATTTTTAGTAAATAATGCTTTACTGCGCGTAGAGTAATTTTTTTCATAACTTCAAAGCCAGATATATAGAGTAACTTATATAAGAATTCCAGTTCAATACCATTAAGATTCAGAAAGCTGTTGGCATTGCAGCCAGCAAAATTTCTGTTGTTTTCTATGAGAAAAAAAGATAAGGAGCTTTCCACAAATCTATACATTTTAAACTTGAAGCTACGAGAATTAATCGTCGAATTGCAATTTTAATTAGGTATTTAATTTATAAGTACACATTGGGACTCAGGATATTCAACTTTTATAAAATTCAATATTGCTGTTCAAAGATTCAAATTAGAAAAATTTTGATTTGTGGAAAAACCAAAAACCCTCATCATTTTTTTTCTCATACAAAACAACAAAAATTCTGCTGGCTGCAATGCCAGCAGCTTTCTAAATCTTAATGGTATTGAACTGGAATTTTTATATAAGTTGCTCTATATATCTGGCCTTGAAGTTATGAAAAAATTACTCGACGTTTCGCGCATGCGCAGTAAACATTATTTACTAAAAATACGCATATTTCTTTTTACTATTCAACGTATTTACTTCAAATTTTAATAAAATGCTTCTTTAGCATATTTTCAAGTATTCCGTAAGTTTCACAAATTTTGGCATAAAACACTGCAAATTATAAGCAAAACATGCGAAAAATTTGGGATGTTTTAAAGAATATTTATCTTTTTTTTATGAAAATGCATATACAATGTGCATAAGGAACAGAACGAATGATGAAAGTTTCAAAACTTTATTAGCTTACTGTGAAACGGGGTGAGCCCAAATCCTTTTCGTCTTCATCAATTTGTGGACGGTCCCCTAAATGCCTTCGTGACAAAAGATTCACTGTAAAATGCGAGTTCCCAAGACTGTACGTCCCACGATTCTCCGCAACTGATTGTTACTCATTGTAGTCAAATTAACTCCAAATGTTTCGCATTTTACAAATCTTGCTATACTTTTGGCCAGTAGTGTATATACAGTGGCGGCTCGTCAGCTCAGAAACAGGTATAGGGTTGCAAAAGTTTTAGCTGGTACTAAGTTCTCTTGCTTGAAGACGTTTGAAGATTGTTTAATCCAGTAGAACGAGCATTTTTATATTTAATTTTTCGCACAGTAAAAGATGTGAAAATACTTTTTGAATATCTGCAACGTTCATCTTTTCTCGCCTCTAATAAAAAGGATTGCTCTTTCTTTATAAAAATGTTCAACTGACTGATATTTTAGAAAATTATCTAAATTCCTTTTTCGAAGAGTGACTTCTGACAGAAGAAAATGAATAATCAATTAGCCAGACATGTTTCTAACGAGGAAACATGAAGCGGAAAGAAAGCATGCACATGAAATACAAACACAAACCTGTGAGAGAAATTGAGCCTAATGAACAAACTAAACTTAACGAGGAAGCGAAGACAAACTTTTGTTGGAGCGAGCAAAAAAAGTGTATATATATAAATCCAAATATAACTAGTATATAATCATACAGAAATAAAGTAAACTAAACATATCAAGAATTAAATCCTATACTAAAAATTCATTATTTGAACAATACATCAATTTTAAATAAAATCTAATAAATTGAAATTACTAAAGATACCATAAACAAAAAATCAAGTTTAAGCATTATGTCAACAAGTGAAAGAAAACTGTTGTTACTAAAAATAATGAAATAGGCAATCCAAGTAAATGGAGTTTTCAACAATTAATATAGCAGCTTGACTGTGGACAAGCTTTAGCCAGGTTAAATTAATTTTGCTGTACAAATCATCCCTATTACTATTGTTGTTGAAAAAACAAACAGGGTAATTTACCCTAAAATGAGAGAATTTAGAAAGAAAGTCTTATACTAACCCTAACAATAAAACACAACTGTATAGAAACGACTAAAATTCAGGATAAAATATGTAAATAACATTATATTGCACTAAGATATTGCACTAAAGACGGTGAATATATAATTCAATAAAATACTCATACTTTTCATTAAACATAAACAAATCTGTGTCTCCTCTTAAACTTACCAGAATTCATCTCTTTCAATATAGCCCGCCACGCACATTGACATCTCATGTTGCCACAACCAAAAATCTTACGATGAATCAGCATAATTGACCAAATAATATAATTAATTTTTGATATCATGAATTAGTAAAATACCTATATTAAAATTCTCAAAACTATATTAAAAATGTAATACATTTAGTTATCTATAAAATATTAGAAAATAGTTAAAAATGTCTATTAAAAATGAAATTTTCATATGAAAGCTCCTGGCGCCATCTATGTAATACATCTGAAACAACTCAATAGCCAAAATTGAATAAAACTACACATTACGAATAGAATATGTGAAAACACTAGCCCACTAACAAAGAAATAAAAATATTCTTTTATAAACCATTATGAGTGTTTTATTTTAAATGACTTAAAATATTTCTTATCTATATATACTCTTAGAAAACCTATAGGCATTCCATAATCCAGGGCAAAGGAATAAAAATTTCTTATGGTCTTAATTCTAATATCATTGTCTGTTACTAAATTATTATTTCTAATTATATAATTTTTTTCTAAATTCTTGACGACAGAAATGCTAAGAATACTATTCCAAAAAGGGAATTTATTAATTTGAATATTAAATGCATTTCTTTTATCAAAGATATCTGTTACTAATTTATTATCTATGATTTTAATATCTAGATCTAAAAATTCTGCAGCTAATTCATCGTCATTAGTTTTTATAAGTTTTAAATAATCAGGATAGAAGTCAATATGTGGCTTAAGGCCAATTTCTTTATTGAATAATATTAAATCATCTATATAGCGGAATAATATACTATGGCTATAATTAGTCAAATCTTTCTCATAGTAGTGAAGATAAATATTTGCTAAACTATTACTAGCTGGGCCTCCTTGAGGTAATCCTTTAATTTGATGGAAAATCTTATTATCAAAAAAGATATAATTTTCTTTTAGAACAAGATTAATAAGATTTTTAAAATTATTAATGTTAATATCTTTTTTAAGATCATAATCTGTATGTATATTTACTAGGGTATAAGTTAAATCTTCAATATCTATACTATTAAATAAATCCTGGAAGTCAAAAGTATGTACACTACTTATTTCTATATCTTTAATTACATTTAATATCTCTACACTATTATTTACTATAATTGTATCTTTTTGCTTATTTAAATTCTCTATCACTGTCTGTATGTATTTTTGCAAGAGTTTGCCTGATTTTGTAATATAAGTATCGCAGCCATTAGTAACACTTCTAAATTTAAGAGGACTCTTGTGAAATTTTGGTGTAAGAAAGATGTGAGGATAATCTTTTTTAATATAATTAATTCTCAATTTTTTATGGAAGGCTTGAATTCTATTAGAAATTTCTCTTTCATCTAATTTTGTCTCTTTATAAATATCGCTATTAATAATATGATCATTAAGTATTTTTTTTGTAAAAATATTTACAAATTATAGCAAAATTACTGGGCACTTTGTCTATATAGACTATTACAAAATCTGTTTGCAATTCTTTAATATGTTTTTTAATATCAGGATATCTATTAAAATCATTAGATTTAAAATTATAGTTAAAAAGATCTAATAATGTTTTATGTCTATATTCATTAAATGCCTCTAGAGGCAGACTATATTTTATTGCCATATTTAATATAAATTTCTCAATATCTTTTTTAATTTGACTTTTAATAATTTCATTACTATTAGCTATAGCCATTCGATGCTTTGTACCTTTACTCATTAATTCTCTAAGTTTTTCATTTCGAACAATATTCAAATCTCCAGTAATTACATGTCCATGATCTTTATTCAAGAAATCATTATAATTTAAACACTTGCAATCATCACTCGAATTACTTTCTTTTATATTATTATAGTTAAAAATCATTCTGCCTAATTGTGAGTTATATTTAAATGCACGTTTAATTTTAATATTTTTGTAGGGAAGCAATTAATATGTTTATCTAATATAGCAGAAAATTTACATTTGTCATACTTTTTGTTCATAAAAAGGAAGGTACAATATTCAATATCTTTCTCATTGGAAGTGTTATGTGATAAATTAAATTTTTTATAAATAAATTTGAAGATATCTCTAATCAAATCCCATCCATGTGAGTCTGTCTTATTATTCATGATTAATTCTCTATTAGCTTTTATTTCTTTTTTATTTAATCCAAACATATATCGTTTAATCTTTTTTATATTAAAATTTTCATCAAAATTCTTACACAATACCAATAATTCTTCATTAATAATCTTAAGTTCTCTATTATCTCTCTTGTGTCTAGCTATACTAGATTTAACATGTCTTTTTTCTAAATTAGAAGCTTCTACTTTATAAAAGTAATGAGATTCATTACCTTTTAAAACTTGCCGAATGTTTTTCCCAAAATGCAATACATTAAGTCCATAAGGATAAATAGTGTTGTAGTATTCTATAAAAAAATTTTCCTACCATAATCTATTTTTTATGTAAGGAACTATCTTAATGATGCTAATATCAACATTATCAAAACCATGTGCATGAAAATGTCCAATTTCTATTTTATTATGAATATTTTTGTAGTTTTCAAATTTTTTAGTGTCTGAACGGTGTTGGTTAATTCTTAGGTTAATTGTATTAGATGTTTGTCCTATATACTTGAAATTACAAATTTTACAATTCAACATATATATACAGTTATAAGTTTTACAAAAAAGAAATTCAGAGCTATTATCTAATTGAGCTACATTAATCATTGCACAAGTTTTGCATCTCTTATTATTACAACTTTTGAATTTAAGATTCTATATATATATTAATTCTAAGAATATCATATATATATATTGGTTGGACGTGCTCCAAACCAGATCTGGACGAAATGCAACTCTGACACCTCAAAATTCAAATGGAGAAAGGGTTGCTTTTGTCTCCGGATTCATCGCTCAGCCGTGCGCTGTAGGCGAATATGCATGCTTTCGAGGACAACTTGCTTTTCAGCCCCAACCTCTGTCTCTCTTACTCATTAATTCATTTTCTATTTACTTTTCACGTTTCTGTAACTTTTCACCCCCGTTTTCATTGACCATGGAACTCTCAGAAAGGGGAATTAAGCAAATAAGAATAAAAACGAAAATACAAGCTTTTAAAATAATATCAAGTGTTGTTGCAGCTCCAATGGACACGCTGCCACTGTATATATAAAATGCGTAATAATAATAACTTATTTCTTGACAAGTAAAACAACAAACACATCAAACTTTCATTCCAAGAATTTTAATTCATAAATTATATTTAAATTAATCCAATAATCAAAATTATTAAATTAATGCCAAAAGTACCTATAGACAGTTTTTTTGAACATATCATATTAATTCTGTTACTATTAAAACTAAATTAATAACTGAAAAAGCCAATCCAAAATATGGAGTTTTCAACAATTTAAGTGATCAGCTCGACTTTGGACGAGCTTGTCATTTTAAAATCTTGATTTTATTTGCGCAAAACCATCCAAATCCAAAGAAGATGCAGTCATTGTAGAGCGAAGAACGGTTTATTTTATTTAATCATTCTTTAATTGTTAGATTTCAAATAATTGTGGGAGATATCAAGGCATGATGAAAGTAGAGAGACACAAAGAGCAGTCACCGGCGACAGTCTAAACAAAGGAAGAGTTACTCCGAAGCGGTGCTTCTTTGTAGGAAGGTTACATATTTTAAAAAGAAAAAGATGGCGACCGTCAAGCCTCTTTATACTGATGAGAAACGGGAAAATCCCCGAACGCTAAAGCAGATTGTATCCGAACTTCTTCCAGTTAAAATGGCATTTATTCTTATACTAGGATTTGAATAGAATTAATAAATCTAATTTAAAAGCCGTTTTTAATTAAAAATTAGGTGACGTTAAAAAGAATTAATTTAAAGAATATTAAAAAGTTAAATCATTACACACATATATATAAGATAAAAAACTAATTTTTAAAAAAAGAAAATATAAAAATAAAAATATTTCACAAATATAAGAAAAATTATAAAGCAACAAAATCTTTCAAAAAAACAAAAATTAAAAATTACATAAATACAAGAAAAATTAAATGGAGAAAGCTATTACTGCATTCGCGGAAAAGCTGTGTCAGGAAAAAAGCATTACATCAATTCAAACATGAAACGAAAAGACAACAAAAAGAAGACAAAAAACTTTGAAAAGATCATAGCGAGCCGCTCTTCAGGAGGGAAGGCCCGCTTTTGATATTAATTAGTGCTTTTTTCTGCTAGACGACATGCGAAAACCGTAAAAATTTGTCGCTATCCCTCCAAAAAGCACTAACATCGAAAATGGAGAAAATGTGGAATAATAGATATATACAATGAAGCCGATTTTTAAAAAATCGAAAGATAAATCCAAATACATTAGGCCTAGTTTAAAGATAAAAAATGCAGAAATTTACACAAAAATAGAAAAGGGAAAAAAAGACATGCAACCGCCGGGAATCCGCACAAGAGTTACTGTAAGCTGCACGTGGAAATGTGGTGCAAAGGTGAAAATTATTGTCAAACCAGCTTTTGTCGTTGCCGAACAGAGGAAGAAAAAGTAAAAAAAGCCCTTGCCGTTAGCACCACATTCACTGCTTGAGATATCGTCGCACAAAGTTTTCAGGAACACCGTTTTTTAAAAGTTTTCAGGACTTTCAGTTATTTACTTACACATCCTCAAGCTTTCAGATATGTGGATGATGTTAATATTTTTAATCATGGAACTTTTAATAATGCGTGGCAAAATATTTATCCTTCAGCCTTGCTTCTTAAACAAACAGTAATTAGTTTGAAGCAGTTTTTTTTAGCCCTGGATATTAAAGAAAAAGCTAATAACTTTTGTATTGATATATATGACAAAAGAAATTATTTTAATTTTAATGTCAGCCGACTTTCCTATTGGTCTTCTAATATTTCTATTAAGATTTATAGAAACACAATTCTCACTCAATTTTCTCTTATTAAATCAATTTTTTCAGATGAAAATTCAAAATCGAGACAATCAAAGCTTTTGTTTGATCAACTTTTAAAAAACGGTATTCCTGAAAACTTTGTGCGACGATATCTCAACCAGTGAATTTGTTGCCATCGGCAAGGCCTTTTTTTCACTTTTTCTTCCTCTGTTCGGCAATGACAAAAACTGATTTGACAATAATTTTCACCTTTCTACTACATTTCCACGTGCAGCTTATAGTAACACTTGTGCGGGTTCCCGGCGGTGGTAAGCCTTTTTTTTTTTCCTCTTTTATATTTTTGTGAATATTTCTGTATTTTGTTATCTTTAATCTAGGTCTAATGTATTTGGATTTTTAGCTTTCGATTGTTTTAAAATCGACTTCATTGTATATATCTTTTAATCCAGAATTTTCCCATTTTCAATGTTAGTGCTTTTTTTGGGAGATATCGACTAATTCTTACGGTTTCAATGTCGTCTACAGAAAAGTATTAATTGACATCAAAAGCGCCCTCTCTGACGAAAGGTTGCCGCTATGATATTTTTCTAAGTTTTTTGCTCTTCTTTTTGTTCTTTCTATTATTATATATATATATATAGATATATTAATTCCCTAGTCTATCATATACTGGGATACGGTTGTATTTTGTTTTATGCTAATACTTTCGCAGAAAGCATATGATTTCTTTAATTTTTTATGGTTCAGTAGATTTCTACTTATTTATCTCAGATGAGTTTTTTACCGATAACACAGACTTTGTTTATCCATTTAAATTTACATTGATTAATTTTCATGACATTGATAATATATATGAAAGATCAGGCTTTATAAAGGAGAAAAAAGGCAGTCCATGTCATCATAAGAAAGACGATATTTGTCCAAATCCTTCATTTATTTAGTATCGGTTTATTTTTCACATAAAAGTATTTAATTGTAGTTCCGCCTGACCAGAATTTAGAAGTTTACGCGCGGGCGTTGTTGTTAAACGCTTACTCCGGCGTAAAAAGGGCTGAAAAGAATGCAGAAACGCATTAAGTACCTTGATAGGGAATTCCCTTGAAACTGTGATTTGAAAAGAGAAGAGTGGGTTAATTAAGTTGAAAGTAGAAGTATTTAAAATGAGGGTGTCGTTAGATTATTTAGAAAAGTTAAAATAAAAACATATATATATGAAAGATTGGTTTTAAAGGTATAATCCATGTTGTTAAGGAAAAGACAGCAGTTGTTAAATCTTCATTTATTCCATCGTAGACAATAGTACGTTACTTTGCAATAGTTAAAATATTCGTATTATACGAGTATCCATGACCAGACTTAGAAATGGTAATGCGCGAAGCAGCGCGACGTTGTTATTCGTTTACATGTTGGAGTGAAAAAGGGCAGATAGGAATGCGCACAAAGTTTAAGTACCCAGAAAAGGGAATTTCCCCGGTAAAGATTTGACCCCCGACTCGAAAAGAAAGTTGTACTGAGCTGCCACTCAGGCGAGTGCATTTTTAACAAAGAAATAATATAAAAAATATTAATATTGTTTTGGTGTTGAAACAAATCATACTTTATCTACGTTTTCGTTGTTCTTAGCGCTTGTTTCACAAAAATCCAGACCTTCGTCTCTTGCATATATTTCGACTGTCCTTTGGGACACTTGATTTTGCTCATGAAGATCAGCTTTGCTTCCAACTAAAAACAAAATTCCTTCTGTCAATAAAGGATTAAAATAGCATCTGCATCACTGCTTCATTTTATTACAATTTCGAAAGGAATCATGAGAATCATTAAAGAATACATTTTTTAACGTAATGTATACTAGAAATTTAATAATAACTAGACTATTTATAGTTACCTATGAGAACCGTAGCTTCTTCATTTAGCTTCCTTAATTCACTCAGCCAATTTGAAAGCTTCATGAATGTTGCTAGTCTCGTCGTATCGTACACTAAGAGGACGCCATCAGCTCTCCTGAAATAGCTAGCAGAATAGAAAGAAATTAAAATAATTATTAAGCTACCCAAAATAACTTTGTGAGATAGCGAAGCAAAATTTTAGAACTTGATAAGATTAAAACTATTCTTTCAGAACTTTCATTCCATTCTTTATCTTTTCTTCATTCCTATTCTTTATCTTTTCTAACTAAAATAGTTCATCCTTGAAATCCTTAATGTTAATGATAAATAATGTTAAAAGTTTGAGACAAAATCTAACTTCATAGTAGGGCAGAATTTATTGAGAATGCAATTAGAAAATAAATATCTTATTGTTTTAAATTCTGCTATTTTAATCTCTAAATCTAAATAAACCTGGAAATTAACCTGTTCAAACAGAATTCAGTGTCGATACTGTTAAATTTTAACACTCGGATTATATAATTTTGAATGTAATGCAAATATACTGCCGAATTCTTTTTCAAAAATATACACTATATTCAAACAGAATACCTACACTTCTTGTACAAGGATATTGCCTCATTCATCAAAAATTAATCGGATTAAAGTCGCCTTAAAAGGAAACTTTTTCTGTTTTTATTACATGGACTAGTTTTCATTTTTTGTTTGATACAATGACATAAACTATAGTAAAATACTAAACAAATAATTTAAAACTATAATCCATTTTATAAGATTAACACAAATTTACTCACTCTTTGACTACAGCCTTGTATTTTTCTAGTCCAGCTGTATCCCAAAGTTCAAGATCTATTTCTTTGTCGTTTAAAAGGATTGTTTTTTTGTAGTAATGTACTCCTATTGTAACCTCGTTGTAATCTAGAATAAAGAAAAAAAAATGCAAATTCATGCAAGAACTATTAAAAATACAAAGAAAAACACATATTTTTCCGAATTTTTGGTTACCTAAAATACAGAAGTATTAGAGACAAAACTTTTCTAAAGAGCTTCGGTAATTTGAGTATTTGGATTTGGTTTAAGAAGAGATGGCTAAAATTTGGTATCAGGAACATAGTTCAGAATATCTTCGAGAAACTTCTTTATTCAAATGAATGGTTCTAATTGTAATTTGTTTTTTCATTTGAATTGTTATATTTGTATATTTTTCTTTTCTTGAATTTTCTTTCTTTTCCTCTTTTTATTAATTTATTCTTATTTTATTTTGCTTATTTATTGTTATTCTTTATGTTTATATCCTATATGTATTAATATTGTTATGATTGATTTTTACATTTGCTATATGTATTTGTTATTTTATGTTGTTATACTGACATCAGTAATTCCTCATGCTTAAGCTGGACGGAATTCCAATTTATGAATGGATTTTATCGAAACTTTTCACACGGTTTTTAAATACTTTCTCTATTCAATAAAAATTTGATATTATCTAAAACTAAAGAAAGGCAAAATTTACTTACAGAAAGTTCTTTTTTTTATCAAGATTTGAACTGTAATAGCTTTTCAAGAGATCTCTTGGGAAACTTCAAATTACATGTAAGCTTCAAATTATACGGATTAGTGTGGTGATTAACAGTTATTTCTGACTTATAAAAATGTGTGGTTAATATAAAGGTAGAATAACACATCCAGTATAACAATTCCTTTCAGCAAACCAATAAGCGAAGGTAGATAAAAGGTTAGTAAATTGCCTGCAATCTTTATATAAGATCAATTAACTATTATAATGCCTTGGAACAATACGAAAGCAACAATACTTATATATAGGCTTGCCAGACGTCCCGGTTTGACCGGACAGTCCCGGTTTTCAGACAAAATCCCGGTGTCCCGGCCGGTTCACTTCACGTCCCGGTAAAAATTAAATTTGATTATAGATGACCAAAAAAGTCTAAAAATAATTAACTGTGAAGGATTTTTTAGGATAATTACTTTGTCATTTATTTCACTGTACTGTATGAAAAGTGAAAACTATAGAAGAGTGATGGTCTGCTAATAAATAATATTATCATCGTATCATCTTGTCTCGCCAATCGTGACCATGCGCGATGTGAGAGGCTCTCCGGGCGAGTCCAATATTGGCACTAAGGGTTGTAGCTTTAGCGCCAGAAGAGATTTCGCTGCACGATACACCCCTCGTGTGCAATAACATTGGACTCGCCCACCTCGGCAGTAGCCTCTTGTGATAGAGATAAGTCAGTCAGTCTCTGTCGGCAGTGCCTGTTGTGTTAGTGAGCGCTGTTTTATTTATGTTTTGAATTAAAGTTTATGCGTTCTCTGTTAAAATGCCAAAACGGTCGTATAAATTCACCGAGGATTTACAGAATGAATTCCCTTTTTTGAAGAAGGTATGTACTGGTACTGGTAATCAAGATCAAGACGATAGAGTTAAATGTTCACATTGTAATTCTGAGTTTTCGGTTGCTCATGGTGATCGATCCGATATAAAAGATCATTTGCAGTCGAGTAAACACAAAAAGAGTTTAGCATGTGCTGCTAGCTCATCAAAACTGACCAGTTTTTTTAAGACTGCTAGTTCTAATGACAAAAACTTAGACTTAGCAGCGAAAGAGGCGACCATTGCTTACCAAACAGCAAACCATAACCTAACTTTCAATTCGAATTCTTGTTCATCAAAACTAATTTCTAAGTTTTTTGAACCTAAATTTTCACTCGGAAAAACTAAGTGTGAGGCAATAGTTTTAAATGTCATAGCTCCTTTAGATCAAGAAGAGCTTAAAGAAGACTTGACTAGGTCAAACTACGTATCTGTAAGTATGGATGCATCAAACAGAAAGGATATAAAACTTATGCCAATTGTTGTGCGCTACTTTAATCCTAATTCAGGTGTGCAAGTAAAGCTGTTATATTTCAAATCTGTGGCGGGTGAAACATCTGAAATTCTTACAAATCACTTATGCTCTGTCCTGTTGTAAAACGATTTGAACCACAGAGTGTGGAGATAACTGCAACGCTAACTTTGGTGGTGTGAAAAGAGCAGGGCAAATAAATGTTTTCCATCGACTCAAGAATAGCCTAGGACAGGAAATCAATAGAATCGGATGTGGAGCACACATTTTGCACAACTGTGTGCAAACTGCAGTAGATAGTGTCCCAATCGATATTGAGGCCTTACTGGTGAAGATTTATAAATACTTCCACATATACACAGTCCGTGTAACTAAAGTAAAAGAATTTTGTGAATATGCCGAGATACAGTACCGTAAATTCATTCAACACGGGAACACCCGGTTTCTATCAATGATGCCCGCGCTGGAAAGAATTTAACAGATTTTTGAAGGTCTGAAAGCGTTTTTTAGACCAAGAAATGTGCCCATAAACAATAAAAAACTTGTTTAGTGATTCAACGGGTGAGCTCTACTTGTGGTTTGTCCACGGACAGCTTGTATTGTTTAACAAGGCCATCCTGGGAATGGAAAAAGATAACACTACAGCTTTTGTGGTTGCTGAAGCTCACAAAACTCTCAAAAGAAACCTGACAGAAAGAAAGGCTTCAAACTTTATCCCTATGGGCGCAAAGAACATCTACAGGAGTCTAGAGCAAGTCTGTAACAGTGTGACAGAAGAATTTGATGGCTTTTATGAAAGATGCATTGCATACTTGGACCTCTGGGAGAATAGTTTTGGAAACGCTGAACAGTTTTTATGGGTCAATCTGGCCAAAACAAATGCTGCTGATTGGGAAAACGCCGAAACTTCTGCTGAAATTATTAATAGCAGTCTTCTTGATGTACCCGATATGAAAATAAACAATGATCAGATGTTTGACGAAGTTGTACTTGCTAAGGAGTATTTGCAGTCAAACTGGGAGCAGTGGGAACAAGAAGAGACTACCAGAGATGTGTCTATTTCAAGTGAAGAAAAATGGCTCAGGCTGTTTGGTCACTTCAAGGAGAATCACATAGCAGCCCCCAATCTGATAAAGATTGTTGAGTATGCTTTCTGCTTACCTGGGACATCAGCACCAGTTGAGAGAGTATTTTCTTTGATAAACAACGCATGGACTGATGATAGGGGTTTGATGAAGGAAGCTACGGTTAAAGGCTTGATGACATGTAAAATTAATATCGGATTAGCTTGTGCAGATTTTTACAATAAGATTAAAAACAAAAAAGACTTTCTAAAAAAATCCTAGCCAATAAAAAATACATGTATATATTGTTCAAATTTTTATTCCTCATTCAAAGTGTTTCTTCTTACTTAAGTAACTTATAAATATTAACATGTAAGAAATAAAATGTTTAAATTTATATGCTTGTGTCATTTATTATTACCCCTGGTTTAAGTTCCTAATCAGTAACCATTTATTCATAGCATTCAGAATAAATTACCCTCTAAAACACTCTAAAAACCCGCCAAGGGTGTGTACCCTTGAATACCCACGACGCCGGTGTGCATTCCGGTGTCCCGGTTGAACATTTCAGAAATCTGGCAAACCTACTATATATATATGCACAGAAATTTAATAACAATAAAAGTATGCTTAAAAGGGAGAAGTAAGCATAATTTTTTTCTTAATATTATTGAGAATAATTTGTTAATTTTGTTTGCTTACTTGTTGAAACAAGCGATGCTTGCATTCACATATGCTTGAGCCCATTTAAGGAGTTCAGATGTTCCGATTGCAATTGAACAAGTTCGATAGCACATGAAAATAGAGGCAACGAACATCTGTGCACATTCCAACCACTAACCCATCCCTCCCTACTCCCCCTGTTATAACTATATTCTATAACAAACTCTGGTTTCTATCCCCTTCCCCCGATTCTGCTGCTATCAACAATCTGGATCATGTGATGTCGTTTTTCAATGAAAAAAAATCGGTATTCTATTGTATTAGCTTTCAGTCTTTAATCTTTATTTTATCATTTTTATTTTTGCAAAGGTGTCAAAAAATAGAAACGAAAAATTCACTATCTTAACGTGGAGACGACCTCTTTAATATTGAGGACACAAAATTTCGAATATCTTCCCATCTATTCATGGTATATTAACCACAATTGATATCTTGGGGTATTTTGTCGTAAGAAATTTATTTTTGTCATCAAAAATGGGTGTTGTTATTGACAATTTTGCAGTTAGTGCAATTTTAAGTATGTGGACGATCCCTTAGGAAATATTTAAACATAAAATGTTTTAGTATGCGTTATTTCCTGTAAAATGGTACCATTTGTTTTAATATACGATGAACGACGACAGAATAATACTGGGTGGTTCATTTTTCCCCCGACTATACAAAGTTGCTCAGTTGGGACCGCAAAGAGTTGCTATATTTGATTGTTAAAATTAATGATAGCATTACCTTGAAATAGAGGAACAGACCGAAAAGCGGTACTAAACCGTAGTAGTTCTCATAAATTGGCAGTGGTATACGCCAAAACAATAAATAAATAGGTAACAAACATTAAAGACATCAGATGATGCCCTGACGAAGTGACAAGGCCTCCTTGACATAAGGGCAAGTCGCTGCGGCAGTCCTCTTGAAATTGGAAAGATAATGGGATGCCTGAATCATCTATTCGATCCTTTATAGGATTGTACATTTGTACTCGATCAAACTACACTCACAACCAGTGATTGCAGCCAGATATTGCCGATAAAGAATCATTTACCATCTAGTCTATGGTAAAAAATTTAATAAGACCCTCAATGGCCTATTGGCGTCTTATAGATTGCTAAAGCACACTTTGCACAGCCTGGGAGCGTCAACCTGCCCCTATTAGCACAAAAACTGCCGTCAAATGTCTATAGTACGCCCAGGAGTACTTGAAGGTTGCTATGGGTTCTTTGTTTAAAAATATGCTATAAATACAACTTTATTGATCTAAATAATTTAATTCATCCATCGTAAGGGTTTTTATTGTTTCAAGTGACATAATTTGATATTATTGGAAAAATTTTAATTTCCTGACGTCATGTTTTTTCAAAAGTCGTACAGTTCGCCAATTTCAAGACTTTCCATTATTATGGTAATCGTCCTGTCCTTTTCAATTCACAGAAGTTCTCGGCCAAGCACCTTATAGTTCGTGCCAAATGTTGTGTGCATGCCCACATGTAATATTCTACAATGTTCCTGTGTAGTCTTGGTCATTTTATGTGTATTAATAAGGGTAAAACATTGGCATGTGAGCGACGTCGAATCTTAGTGAGTACACGGCCGATTGTCTGCATTCACCTCATGTGACAGTTTGGTGTGGTTTCATCGCATTTTTCATCGACGGCCTTCCTTCTTTGTTCATGACTGATAAATGGCATCTTTCTAATATACGAGTACATGTTCTGCCAGCTTTGAAGGAAAGTTACATCATGTGTAGGTTTGCCATACGTCCCGTATATACGGGACTGTCACCGTATTCCACTACTCAGTCCCGTATTACTATTTGTCCCGTATTAGCAACACTGAGAGTCTATTCAACCAGTTTGCATATCTGAATGAATATTTAGAGAAAAATAATACCAACCAGAACTGCGAAGAGAAACATAATAGCAACCAAAACTGCGAAGCAACAATGAAATTGAGTATGGAAGAGAAACCGCTGAATTGTTTTCTGCAGATACAAAGAATATTGATCAGAAGTCATGTCTAATAATGCCATGCGAATACGTATTTGCCATTCCAGTTCACAATGCGAATGTGGAAAGAACAGTTCCCTGATGTCAACTCAATGGTCGGGCGAAATAAACGATTGTCAGTTAAAACAAATGAAGCAATTCTGATTTATCTTTATAATTTTAAAATGACTTGCGCCCAATTTTATAATTATGTGAAGAAAATGACATAATTTTAAGAAAGTAAAATCAAGTTTAAAATATGACTGGGCTGAAAAGGATTAGCCTCGCATCTTTTTTTATTATTCTCCGCATTCATTTTATTAGATTGCTTAAACATTATTAATTTTTTGTCAGAGTAAAATAAATCATTACCTACACACTTTTTCATGTTTTATTTATTTAGCACTTAAACGTCCTGTATCAATGCTTGGAAATTATGGCATCTCTAGTCATATTACTTCATTCAGGATGTTGTCCTTTCCCACACTGTAAGATTAGTGAAGTCATTCCTTTTGAATGCTTTTAGCAAAGAGCGAATGATAAGTCGAGGCTGTAAGATGAAATGGCCCTACGATCTCCAACTCCGGTAAATTTTTAACTGTGGGGTTGTTCAAAGTTCCTTGTCCTCCCCTTTGAACATTGGCATAACTAAAAAATGTCATTCGGCAGGCCGTACTGGGTATCCACCCAGACATGCTGCACACAGCTGTCACAGGTGTTGTAACTTTGCTTACTTGAGTCATACGTAGTGGAACTTATGTTGTGCACTTAATTGCCTAAATAAATCCATATAATGCAAAGTTTTACTGCTATTGTCTGCCAACGCACTCTTTTAGCGACTTTTGGAATCACAACTCTTTTGATTATGAAAATAATCCGATTACTCTTTGAGCGCATTCATGCAAACCGCGACTGTTTAACCCTTTCTAAGGCCGTGGGAATATACTTCCCACCAAATTCATCAATTTTTAAATCCCTTTTTTGAGATTTTTAGGTTCCCGTCAAATTGTTTGATGAAACAAAAACCTGGATGTTCCAATTTTTTATCTGAAACCATAAAGAAGTGTCTTGACTTGGTAATTGATTATTAATTAATAAAATTAATTAACAAAAAATAATGTTATCCCATAACCTAAATGAATTTCTTTTCTTAACTAAATCTCAATCCCAAAGGTATTTATTATACCACTATTAGAAAAAAATGGCCTTATAAAAGGTTAAGAACGCTTGTTACTTTTTAATGAGTTTGTGGCAACAGCTTCGTCTTGCGTGCGCTGTCTACCTTGCTCATGCGTAATGGAGAGCTGAGTACTATAAAGGCTCAAGCGTCATCTGTCATCTCGCTCTTACTCTCTCTTTGCTCTTGTTATGATCTATGTTCCTGTTGTCGACATGTTAATTCAATTATCATTTACCTGACTGTTACTTTTATCTTGTTAAGTTTATTAAAGTTATAATTGTTATCATGAGTTAGCTTCTTCAGTGTTGTGTGATGCTTCCTCACACCTGCGCGAGCCAGTATATACATACATACCTGTAAACGGTGGTTTGTACCTTCTAAGTTACCTTGTCTAATTAGATGCAGTAGCTACTCTTTGTTGCAGTAACTTAAGTAAATTATTGCCCTCGTGCTATAGACATAATGATAAGCAAGTTAGCCTATTGACCGCCGCATCGATTCAAAGTAGCAACCTTAACATTTGGTTTGCTAAAAGTTTTTACCATCTTCACGAACGTATGATGCACCCTGCATATATTGGAGTATGTACGGAACCGAGAAAAGTAATTTGAGTGCAACTTACCTCTATAAAGGCTTTCACAGAATCGTAACAACAAAGCAGTTTTTCCAACTCCTAAAAAAATTCATTCAATTCTGTTAGTGTCCACTTATGGGTGATGTCTTTTTCCACCTATATCCTTATAACGAAAAGAAATAAAATCAGTTTAGTAAATTTTTAGGTGGCCCTGTGCTACAGCCCAATGAATTAGAAGGCTCTGCTTGCATATTTGAGAGAAAATGTGTTTCAAATATCATTTTCTGCTAACTTGTATACACAAACTAATGCAACAAGGGCGCAGAATATTCATAAGATAGAGACCTGAATGTTACAAACACGTATTGAAGTAATATCAGACAGCAGTTTTTACTTCCTAAAATCCGATGTATACGAAGAGAAAGTATGAAGGTAAAAATATTTTGACCTCAAGATTTTGATTAATCTCCAAGTTTTACATCTCTCTCTGATTCTGAAAAAAATGTATATTTTTGGAATTATGGGTTTCTGTGAATATGCTAATTTAACCGTCTGGCTGTGTAATTTTTTTTAATCACTATTTAGACGCAACGTTTGCAAACGTGTTCAAATACCACTGAGCCAAGCGACTTGTTACTTATATGCAAAAGCTTTATTAGTATAATATGATCCAACGCTATAAAAGTACTAAGTAAACAAATTAGCCTGTGAAAATCTCGGGATGCAGTAGAAAATAGACTTGCATATTACCCGCGGAAATCGTGGGATACGCAGTAAGAGGGTTAATATCCAAAGCGATTATCTGTATCAAAATTTGAAAGAAATCCGTCAACAATAATTCTGTCTACCTGAACGCGCACATATTATCACGATAACTCAAAAGCATATAAAGTTGAATGGACAAAATTTGGTATATGGTTTTGTCACCAGACCTGAAGATATGTATAAAACTTTGTACAAAATCCGTTCTCAGATTTTGTGTTTGTCGTATCCTATCTCGTGAATGAGGTAACTGAAAAATGCAACAAACTAAATAGATGAATTTCAGCATGTGATCTTTGCATTAAAATTGTTCAGGATGTTTCTTTCTTACACCTCATTTACCAGAAAATTCAGCAACAATTAAGCTCACCACCACAGAGACAAAAAAAAATTCATCACTATTCCACCATGAGAGATTATTGTTTAGCAACGGATTCGAAAACCCTCCGAGCTTTTGCGCATGCGTCGGGCGGAGTTATTTTCATCAAAATAAGGGGAAAGTGAAGAATGGAAGGGTGATGTTTACATTTATTGAGCGTGATTTAACAAAGAACTCCGAAAATGCGCTCATATGACTCATTGAATGACACCCCTTTCCGGTGTAAAATCGTCCAAAAGTGGTAGTCTCGGAATCCGTTGCTGAACAGTACTCATTTTTTCGATGCTTCAGGAGTTTTCGAACGGAAGAGAGAATAATACGAAAGACATGTAGTATTTACATAGCTGATGAGTGCAAGGAATTAATTAAAATATCTGAAACCTCATACTCTGTTTTGGGTATTTCGTCTGGAAAAAATATAGATTTGAAGTAATTATGGCAAAAATATTATAAGAAAACTACAAATATACAGAAAAAACTTAATATTTTTCTATGTCGAAGTGCCGACAGCTGGAGTACTTTTCTTAACGTAGGGATAATGAACAAGATGTAGATTTTAACGTAGGACTACATTCCTCCCATTGGGGTCTCAGGAAGGAATTTGATTCACACGTAAAACACCAGAATAAACATTATATGGGAGATCCTCTATATCTCAATAACTGCATATGTTAAAAACATAACTAATGTCTTATTTTAGAGATAAAGGGTAACAACAAAAGTTCCAAAAAAAATGAAAGAATCGGAACTGTAGTTCAGCGACTACTGAGTCGCAAAGTTGGGCAAAAATACGCATGAAGTCTCTTTTCCTGTATGTATCATTGTTAGACTTATCATCGTCCTCCTCGTCTTCATCTTCCAAATTCTCTTCATCATTTTCAGATGCTCCATCGTCGAACTCATTATTATTGTCTAATTATTTATTATGATTATTTATTATCTTATATCATCATTTATTTTTATATCATTATTTATTATCAGTAACTAATTATTTATTATCATTTTGATTTGAACATGGTGCCAACAAATTATCCTAGTACTCTGGGGAATTCATATATTGATTCAACTTTTACAAAAAACATTAGTCCGAATAATTCAATTATGCATGTTACTTTTCATATCATCGACCGATCCTACACAGAATTGTAACATATCCACGCACGATTGAAGAATTCAAAACAAAAGAATTGACATTGTAATATATTTTATTATGAAATAAAACAATTTTCATTGTAATCTTAGTTTCATTTTAATTCGCCAATTTTTCATACATTAGTATTTCAAAGAAACAAAAGAGAATTGAGAGTAACTTCGAGAAACAAAAGATTCACGTGAGTAAAGTAGTCCTACGCCTTTAACATCACCGGCTGTTTGAAAAAGACAGCCTTCCGTCATTTTTTTCTCATATTATTTCTAATATTGATAAATATCTATATTTTGTATTTTATTTCCTAGTTTTATTGATATTGGACTGTGACTTAAGTGAAGATCATTCCATTCCGGGCTGTGCTTTATTCGTTATGTTAAAAAATCTTTTTTTACACAACTAGTCTATTTAGGGTAAAAAGATATATTTATCTAAAATTTGTTGAAAGAGTATATTTTCTTAACTTTTCCTAAATGAAATTAATTTAATTTTTAAACAGAATTTTCATGGTCCACAAGTTCGATATGAATGCTAATATTCAGTTTTATAACGGTTTTTCTATTTAAAAATTAATTTTTCCGTAAATAGGAAGAAGGAAACAAATTCTAAAAAATTAACTTTTAATGGGAAAATATATATGTAGATGTCACTTAAGTACGTGATTTTATTTGTATTAATAATTCCCACATTAATTAAAATTTGAATGGAATTAGAAGAAAAGTAAGAAATTTTATGTTTTTTTCAAATTCTCATAAATAAAGTTTTTAGATTCCTTTCCATTTAACTACTTACTTTTGAATTTCGCGCTTCGAATATCCCATTCAACAAGTAGCATTCATTCATTTAAATTTATTTAAAAATGCTTAATATGTTTCTAATCGATCCGCGCTTCCTTAACCCTTTGCGGTCAGGTACGCCATATAGGGTGCGCCAGTGGGTATGTTCCATAAGCTGAATAAAGACTATCGAAGGTGAAGAGCTCACCACCCCTCTAACCTCGTATTAACATTCCTCCTACTTGCTCAGCTAGTTTCCTCTGACAATGAATCAGTCAGGGCGGCCTGATCGCGCTTGACAGTGCACGAAACTCTCTCCATAAGCCAACTTAGATAACACAAAATGGCGGGAAATTATTCCTAGAGCAACATTTGGCTATTTTGGAAGAATTAAGCAAGAACATACCAGCTGGGGAAGATTCTGAAGCATTCGATGGAGAAGCCACTGAGTATAGCTACCAAGAGACTGATTCTGAGACTGAAGTGGGCGGATAAACCAGTTCACGAAGAATATAGCTACTCAAACTCGAACACAAACGTTTGTATCATCCATCCATTCTACCTCTAGTCCTGTCATACCATAAAAAATAAAGTTGTGCATAATTAAATAAGCTTGAGTTCAGTGGCGAATCCAGGATTCGGGTCTGGGGGGGGGGCTGAGGTCATAAAAATTTTGTATCGTATTGACGAATGTCAAACCTCATTGCTTATATAAGCCAAAACTTTACTTTACAGGCTTTCCTCTCCTGACTATAAGAATAATAAAGAACACTACAATATTTTCGATAATTTAATAAAAAATACAATGAAATAACTAGCCAAAAAATGTTTTCGACCGCGCCAACGCTACAAGTGCAAGTGGAATGACTAGAAAAGTAGGAAAATTTTCGAGCCTGTCAAGTCAGAAAGCAATGTTGTCGCGATTTTATTACTATTTTTTAAAAATGAAAATTAAGATCAAACAGTTGTAGTGATTTTAAATTAAATCAAGATTTTTGGTTTAGCTCTGGGGGGGCTGCAGCCCGATAGCCCCTCCCCTGGATTCGGCACTGGTAGAGTTGGAAAAAAAGGGATGGCGTATAAAATGCGCCTACCTGAACTTAGTGTTCTAAAAAGTCACCTGTCCGCAAAGAGTTAAAGAAATGCGCACAACAGCTTTCTGGTAAAAAATTAAAATTATTTAATCAGATGTAAAGAAAAGAAATTTCTGTGGATGGCCCGCTTCTTTCAAATGACACATCATAAAGCCTTATTTTGTATAATGAGACAGACAAAGTATAAAGATCGAAAGAAGGGATACATCTGGTAATAGCCCGCTCAGCAATTTATTGTATGGTAATTATTCCAATAGCAAGTTCAGCAAATAGCATTCATTTAAATCTATTTTAAAATGCTTGAAATTTTTCTCATCAATCAGCGCTTCTTGATAAGGGAAAAGTCCCTTTAACAAACGAGCATAACAAAAGCTTTGTGTTAAAAATTTTTAAAAGATGTTTATGGTGAATTTCAAAAAGAAGTTTGGTATTGGTATAAAAATTCTGGAAAGAAAAATAAATATGTATGAATAAATTTTATCAAGGGTATTAAGGACGTTGAAATGGGATACAAATTTTTGCAATCTGGAAAGATTTATTGCATTGGGGAGGAGAATTGAAAAATAAGAACAAAACGTGTTTACCAACATTGTTCTGTAGTTTAGATAAACATTTTAAATGTATCTTTAGAATAAGTAATGACTATTTTAAAGGGACATATTACCCAAAAAATGGCCAAAATATCAATTTTCATTTTACTGGCTTATTTCGTTGCTCTTAACTTTATATTTATTGTATCAAAAATTCAAATGTGTATCTTTAATATTTTAGAAGTTATTAGCAATGACAAATGAAAAAAAGATGCGTAAATAATAACTTTAAATGGCTTTTTCTCCATGTCGGACTTTTCTTCACTTTCATTTTTTTTCAAAATGCTAGGCTTTTTACATTTTTAGGATAGATTTCAATTTTATTTTGTACATTTTTATCGTTATGCATTTGATAAAGCTATGCATGCAATAAGCATTCACCTGCTTATTTTCTGTACGCAAGATATAAATTGAGGTACTGCTAAATTTTTAACTTAATTTTAAAATTAGTAACTTTTCACCACAAAATATAGTAAAAAATATCTATTTAAGCGAATATTAGATACACCTTAAAATAAATGCACAGTTTTGTGTAACATACTTCAGTGAGTCTACAATAAAATTTGAAGCAAAAATATTCATGTTTGAAAAAGGAATTTTAAAAATTAAATTTTTCTTTAAAAAATTTAGATTTCAAGTAAACAGGCAGATCAAAATGGATTTTTCTTCTCAATATGACTTTATATGATTTTTGAGTTTCAATAGTATGAAAAATTTTGCAATAATATGTAAAATAAAAAATTGTTAAAAGGTAATGTGTCCCCTTAAATAAGGATCATCATTTTTTAAAAAAGATTATCTAAAGTAAAATAATTTTCTAGTTTTTAATTTAATTAATTCACAAATGGAACATTTAACTATTTTAAATATTACTTGTAAATTAAAAAATACTAATTTAATACAATAGAGCAAAAATTAAATTAAAATAAGCAAATACATTTCTAAACGTTGTTTCACAACAACTTTACACATCTTAAAAATAAATCTTATTAAATAAATTAATTTGTTTGGAGTTAATTGTAGCTTCTGATTTCATGCGGCACTATAATGCTACGAATGAATAAAATTATATCTTTGAAAGTTCTTTATCCTTTATTTCATACTCTTCGCTTTATAGTAAAGACATTGAAACATATATCTTTGCAATTAGTTTTAATTAGAACTACAGAAACACTTGAGTTGAATCATATTCAATGCAACTTACCACATTCTCCGAGCATTATAATGCACACTTTATGATCCGCAGCCATTTTGCATATAACTATTGTATCCCTTTCAACTTATAAAATGAATGCACCTGTTGTAAAAGAGAATTGTGTGATCTCTCAACAGGTGGTGTTAGATGTCCAAATTTAAAATTCCGGGATGGTAACAAGTCGTCTTAACATCTGTAAAGCATCACTTTTTTTTGTTTGTGTATTTATATCAGTTTTGGTTTCGTTTTAGCGTACCTGACCACTGTTGTTATTTTTAGAGTATGGCCTTTTTCTCATGCTGTAAGCGAAACTTCTCACGTAGCTTGAAAATCCACACAACTAGGGCCGGATTATTATCAACTCTTCTACATGAAATTAATATACACTGAATAAAATTGAGCTGAACCATAACTAAGGCATTTTAAGTACATATGCCTTCTGAAGCTGTTAGCCCAACTCGTGCACAGAATTTCAAAATGAAAACTGACTGATGGTAGTGTCGCTTCAGGATAAAGATACAGTCTCAATTCACTCTTCGTACTCTTCTTCCATAAAATTTGTGCAAAGTGGTCGCTCAGAAGGCATGGAGATTAAAAAAATCATAAGAACAATAGATATTTGGATTCGAACCCTGAAACAGCATTTACTAATATGGACGAGTTTTCTGTTTCATTTATTTGCGGTAAAGTAGAGCTTCCGCCTTACCCATCAACTTCCGGTGATAATGTTAGCTCGATGGGAATTTTCAAAATTTCACAACTCTGATGGATTTTAAATGGAGTTTTCTAATATTGCGGCTTAAGGATACTTTGAAAATATTAAATTTAATGTTCCTCTTGTTGTAGCTCTCAATGTTTACTTAAAATAAGAGCCTAATTTTGTGGAAAGGTTGCCATAATTATTCTTTATCGCTCCTTTTGGTGCTTTGTGTACTCAAGAAAGAACTAATTCGAACTTGGTGCTTGTTATGGAATCTAATTGGATTTGGCGATCGCGTAAATTGGAGAGTTACTGGAAAACGGAAGTGAACTCTCACCAAAGAAGTTCTGTGAAACCAAAATAAACAAATCAGAAAACTTGTCCTTACAGATAAGTCTTAGGGGTCTATTCTGGTACCCCCGGTTGGTTGGGGGGCCGTTTTTTTTTCCTTACGTTAGCGCGGAAAAAGGGGCGTCCCCCAACCCAACCGGAGGTACCAGAATAGACCCGTTAGTTTAGTTACATTAAAGTTCCGTTTTGAAGCAACAGGAAGGCTTTTTTGGGACCTTCTTCATTATTTTAAACCGGGGTGAGATGACAAGGATGATACTTAAACGGCAATTCTTTCTGCAACTTCTCCACCATGCCAGAGAGAGAAAGATCTTGGATGATTTCAATCGGTATGGAACAATGGAAACGGAGCAGCATTCAGTAGTAGGAATCTATCTATAGATAAGCAAAGAAAATGTTCACCAGCATTCAATCATACACTAAAAAAAAATCGATGAGCTTCCAGAGAGAAGTAGAAAAGCGGTGGAAAGGATAATATGGCATTCATTCAGGATACTGATTGTTAATCTAAAATGTTGTTAGTTGTTCTCTTTTCTTTCTGGGGCATCAAAAGGTATTCGTCCAACAGCAGAGTGGAGAAGCCACAGTGGCCTGGCAATGAGGTCTCGTTTAACTTAAGTTTAATTACAGTAATATCTCATTTTGAAGCAACACAATTGCTATTTTAGGACGGATCTCGTTATTTTGAGCTATGGCTAGATGACGGGGAAGACACCTGAGTCGGCACCCGCTCTTCGAATTTCCAGCAACATTACACACCAGCAGGGAGGACGTTTGGCCCTCGAAGTCAGTTTTAGCGTGCACCAGATTCACATACACGGCAAATCTCTGATGGAATCGGGTTTCGAACCAGGAACACTTCGACCTTGAAGCCAAGACCTTACCACAAGGCAAACGCAGCGCTAATAAGATCTCGCTTCGGATCGGATGATCTCAAGTTTGACATTCGATTTCACCGAATACCCACTGTGTATGGGAGGTTGGTGCACGTTAAATGTGGCGTCTTGAGTCAAATGGCGTCACGTTCATGTGGTGTGGAAGTTTGAAGAGTGCAGTGGCGCCACAGATGTTACCATCGTCATCTATCAGGGTTCAAAGGTATGATGTTCATTCAAAAATAGCCCTCGTATACTTTCAAGAGATATATCAATTTAACTAAATGAAGCCACCAGCGTAGAAGTTAATGACGGAGTAAAAAGACAAGACCAAAGATTAGTTCACCGGGGTATGCTGGTGGCAGACTCTCAGCTTCGGGAACCGGTCCCGACCAGGGTCGGCCAGAGCAAAAGCGAGGACTGGTGCAAAGTTGATTTGCGGGGCCTTGAAACTAATTTCGTTAAATAAAATAATAATTTATTGCAATTTGCTATTTGCTATTTATTACACTGCGCAAATTGTTATATTAAGGAGTAACGGATCACGTGAAAATGATAAATAATTCAATTATTTTATTTGTGAAAGATTTTGAAGGTGATAAAAGAAATGTGAACTTTATAAAAAATAATTCAAAATAATAAAAAAAATTATTATTCTGAATTATGAGAAGGATTTTTCTGTAGAAACTACGGTCATTGATAAGGCCAATATATTTTTCAGAACAGTCACATAATTTTAATACAGTTAAGATAAATTAATTTTTAAATAAATATTATAATATTGTGCCCCTGTTATGCAAAGTTCGATGATAAATTGTGACTTCATTATTTAATGAAGTCACAATCAATGCTATTCATTCTATCATCCAAAATCGCATTTAAGTTTCTGCTTTTTCAGACAGTTTGTGAATAGCATCCTAATTACATAAAAATTCTTATGATGCCCCATATTCGTGATAAATTTCCCATCTCTTCTTAAAAGAAAAAATGTCACTATTGATTATAACTAGAAAATATTGAATTTGGAAATATTCTTTGACAAATGAAACAGCTGATCAGTTCCTTAAAATCACAACTGTTTTTTTTCAGCAAGTTAATTTATTCTTACATTCAATTGTCAGTTTTATCTAACTCTGCCACTATTTCCTTTGCAGTTGTTAAAAGAAGACATGAAGACCTATGCACGATACTTTTCATAAAATTTTAAAAGGCCTTCTAAATGTAAATTTGTATCTATATTAGAATTTTGAAATATCTGGCTCGTAATATTTCCTTCATTCAGTATGTAATACCATATAACCAAACTTAATAAAAATTCAAATGAAGTTTATTTTCGATTGATTGGATTTAGGATTTCTTTTTCATGTCAATAGTATATTCATAAAGAAAATTCAAAACTAAAGAAAATTGCGATACTTGTGTGTGATCTCACAGATTTCACACGTTCGAAGCGATATTCTCTCGCCGTTTCTGTCGGTGGTTTTGGAGTAAGATATATGGGAGGCGTTTTTAATATATGCCTGCACATTACAAAACTTGCAAAAATGATAGATATACTTTCTTAAGTCACGAAAAATGAATTTGCAGAGAAGATGGTTTTCAAATGACTAAGAACAAAATTAAAGTTAGGACTTCTGGCAAGCATATACAGAAGGTGTTCATACATTTTTAAAACGATTTCGTTACGTTGTAGGGAAAATTTATTTGCTTAGAAAAATTCGTTTTCACAACAATTACATTTTTGAAGATATAATTTATCATTTTCAACATAAAATTTTTGTTTACATGAGAAACGGCGGTTTTAAAGAAGCGATGAATAGAAGGCTACGTGTTTTTTTTCTTTCCAAAGAGAGTTAATCTTATTCAGTAATTTAAAGACGCTGTGAAAGCCATGTTTTTTATATCTAAAGCCACAATAAGTAATATTGTTAATAAGAAAGGAAAAAGCCATCCAAGTTTGGTTTCAAGTGGGAAAATTGTTCCAAATACGTATCCAAGGAAAAAACGCAGTTCTTCGAATATTGCAAAGGCGAGATCTTTACTGTTAAAACAAAATCCCCCAATATTTGTTGCAAAATCATTAAAATGCTCAGTATAAACTGTAAAAAAATTATTTAACACTGATTTGTATCCTAAAAAGGAAAAAAAAATAATTTCCATCATCTTTCTTTACGTCATATCGCTGAACGCGGAACACGCCGCAAAATTACTAATATAATAGCCCAGATCTGTCTCTCACTGATCCGGTAACGCTCTGACGTCACCAACAATAAAATTCGCGCCATAGCACTGAGAGACGTTAAACAGCATTATTTTATTGTTAGAGCACCTAAATTGCAGTAATTTTAAATGTAAAAAAGTAATTGTCGTTCTAATTTCAAATTTAATAGCTCTAAAATAGTGAAATAAAATTTGCTATCGATTGATATAAAAGTTATCTCGCTATGATCAATAGTTCCCGAGAAATTTTAAGTTATATTAATCATATATTTGAAATTAATTTCCGTTTTCTAATAGAAAGTAGCAAATCACGTCAGTGGTTTATCATGCGCGTGATATAGTTTGAACGCCACGATCCTTCTGATTATTTATTGAAATCGGATGATATAATTTGATAATATTTTTTGGCAACGTTTGACCAGCAGACAAGTGCTTTGTTTTGATTAGAATTTCGAAAAAGAATTCCTTTGAAATTTTAACTTTTGACTTACGTTTGACAAGCTGAGAATTTCATGGTTATTGAATTATTATGTACATATTTTATATATATTTTTACTTAATTTAATACTTTACAATCATGAATTAGTTTACTATATTTTTTATGATGAATACAATTTTCACGCGTCGTACCATGATGAGTGATTTTCTAGGAACTAATACCATTATAAAATGGAACTAATACTATTATAAGATGAAATAACATTTTTCTGCTTCTTAGTTTCCTTAACAACTTTCCAGTTGAATTTTTAATCTCCGTGTATATACAGAATTCCCACTTAAATAAGGGCCACTCCCCCTTAACTTCAGAACGACGGCAGCTTTAGTCATGAAAGTAGTGTTTAGATATAGTAAAACGTCTATGCGCTATGCAATGAGACAACTTACAACGCCACCTGGTGGCAAACTTCGGAGTTAGCGTTCCTATCTCTAAAACGGTACAAAAGATGGTTTACTATACCTAGACACTACTTTTATGAGTAAAGCTGCAGTCGTTCTGAAGGTAAGGGGGTGGCTCTTATTTAAGAGGGAACCCTATATAAAATAAAGGATAGACACGAAATTCAAAATTTTTGGTTTGTTCTTTTATCCGGAAATAATTCATCAGAAATTTATCATCAGAACCATAAATCAAACTTAAGAAAACGTTGTATTAAAAATTATTCTAACCAAAGAACTGAAAAGAGAAAAGAATAAAGAGCCAAAAGATTTAAGAATCCATGTCCTTACGTTGAGCAACCTTATTTCTAAAAATATTGGGAGGGGAAGCAATGTTTTTTAATTTTGAAACGAGAAGATACTACTCCTGTGATTCGAGAGAAATGAATGTCGATTCCGATTCCATGGTGAATCTGTCTTTAAACGGAAATTATTCAAAACGCCGTCAGAGAAAGGAAGAAATTAATCAATGAATGAAGATTAGAAATAATTTAATATATATACGGTTCATGTTTAATTAATTAACAGTTTTGAGAATGGACTGAATATTTTAACGTTAAAAAATTTTTATATGAGGACTCGCAGAACACAGGTATAAACGAATCGTCGCTGCTTGAAACGTTTGGAGAAATTCAACGTACTACCTTCTATAATCGCCGCAATTATGAGATAACAATAGACGAAAGTGGGATCTCAAAGAACTAAGCTAGGAAAAGCAGCGAACTCGAAGGTGAACAAATCGAAAAAGAAATTGAAAGTGGTTTCTTTAACAAGATTCTTACAATGTCGTACACAACCTTTTTGTAGATTATACAGGGTGCCATACAAATATTGGTACTAACTTTAAGGAGAGGTCAGGCATACGATAGGCATTCAAAATCACATAGGAACATGGGTGCGCACCATCTGGAGACAGCAGATAGCATTTAAAATAAAATAGCGATTGCCAAAATGCTGTTATCTTTCTGAATCTAAACGGTATTGAACTGAAATTTTCATATAAGTTGCCCTATTTATCTGGCTCTAAAGTTGTGAAAGAAAAATTACGCAACCTTAAGATATTTATTGAGAATCATTTCCTTATAGCAGTGCTTACAGCGCCTTACGCTTGCTTCATCGCGCGTCGTGACAAACACTGACCAGGAAAGCAGGACTCCATGTGTCTTTTTAACTCTTAATTACTGGACGATCACATATGAGACGGCACATATTAACATGAAAGCACATGCGCAGTACAGACACTATATATACAAGGATTATTATATATACAAGGAAGAGGATTAAATATTATTATCCGAGAGAAACCTGCTAGGAACTTATCAACATCATGGCTAGATGCTATCCATCACTCTTTGCTTTCTCTCTTCCGACTTGAGGGCCGTAATGGCGGTAAGACCCGGTACACACTAGAGATTTGTGTCGAGAAAGCAATAAACCAGTCATTTGTGGTAAAAACCATAAACGACTGGAAATACATTAAGAAGACCTAGCCGGTTCCCACACACCCCTTGCGGAGAGTATCGCGTCTGCGATATTTTTTTCCAGTCGCGGGGAAAATTGTCGCAGATGCGATCCCCGCGACTAGAAAAATATCTTAGACGCGATACTCTCCGCAAGGGGTGTGTGGGGACCGGCTAGGTCTTCTTAATGTATTTCGTTCCGTTTATGGCTTTTACCACAAATGACTGGTTTATTACTTTCACGACACAAATCGCAAGTGTGTACCGGGCCTAAGATCTCGGCTTCGAAGACGGAGGGTTCCAGGCTTGAAACCCAATTCCATTGAAGATCCGCCGTGTAGGTGGGCCTCTTCTACTCTAAATGATACATAGGAGGCCAAAGGTCCTCCCGCTGGTGGGTCCCTCAGGCGACGTTCCTGTCGTATGATCGTGGTTCAAAATTACGAGGTTCGTCCCAAAATGCCCTCGCGTTGTTTTAAAATGGTACGTTAATATAAATGAACCAAAACTCTCCCGTTTGGCGAACCGTTTCTATAATTTTTGTTCGCCAGATTTCGCACGTGTTACACGCTTTTACAACTTGGCTTTGATCACCATATTTTTTTATCGTAAAGTTATTTTCTAATATTTATTTCACTAATAAAAGATCGCTAAAAACTTATTTAGTTTTATTATTTTCTACCTTTTAGTCTTTAATATATTTCATACAATCATGATTATTATTAAATTATATGATATTTTTTGAATTTACTATCAGATGTCGTCTCTCTTGTTGACGAAACATTTAATTAAAATTAATAAATTAAAAAATAACTAAGTACCCCAGTAGCACAGAAATATTATATAATATTCGCGCAATGTTATACAATATTATGAACACCGAATACCATAACAAAGCAATGCATAATATGTAACAATTTTTCCCGAGATACTAAATTTTCATAAATAATACAAAAGCAATGTCTTTTATAAAAATATTCATTTTAACTCAGCATATCACTTGACATGAGGTTTTATTTAAAACACTTTACTGGAACAATTATTCTTTGAGATGCTGAGTATTATAGCATACTATACAATACAATGAAAATGATATTATAAATTCTATGTTTATCGACGTTACACAGTATTATTTGTTAAAATGGGCATGCTATAATGAAAATCAAGCATTTGATTTTCAATAATTTTCAATGCTGCACTAATATTATAAACGTATTATAAAAGTTAAAAGGCATATCTCAATACACTGAAAGAGGAATAAAAAAAATTAAACATTTTAAATTTTTTTAAGGAAAAAGGAGCAATTTTTCGAAATCAATTAAAAGTTCTTTCTAAATGTGAAGTTATTTTTGTCGTCAACAGATAGCATCAAACTATACAATACAATGAAAATAATATTATAAATCCTACTTTTATCGACGTAGTTCGATGTGTCTGAAAATTTAGTAAACTTGCATATGATTCATAGTTGCGGATCTTGTATTGGATTTCAATATTTCAATAATATTATAAATGTTAAACGTGTCTCATAATACATTGAAAGAGAAATAAAGAATTAACCCTTCTCAAAATTATTCTATTGGACAATCTTTAAAGACCTACTATAACCACATTATTTTACTGAAAACTCTATTACATTTTTATTGTAACGAAAAAAAATCTTATTAAAAAGACTATTCAGAATTATTATGAGAATGTACATAAAATTTCGTACAAATCCGAATTCTGTTATTCAAACTGTTTTACCATCATTTACGACTGCTACACGTGGCCTCGATAGTCTAATGGATATGATACCTGTTAATTAACCTCGCAGACCTAGGTTCAAATCTCAACGGACGTGTAATGTGACGGAGAAATAGCAAGTTTCGTTTCGAGTGTATCCATATATTTAGAATGTACGAATAAAACGATTATGCTGTAAAAATTATTTTTTTAGATATTCAATATATTGTATATTATTCAATGAAATATAATAGTCTTCAACACTACAAAATATTATTCAGTACAATATAATATTATTCAAGATTGTGTAATATTGTTCAATACTGAATAATATTATTCAGTACTGTATAATACGTATTATATGATATTATAAAATTCTTACATTTTACACCGTTTCAATATTAGGAAAAATACTGTATAATATTACTTCTTCAAATTTTAAGATATTGTATGATATTTGTGCTACTTGGGTATTAAATTTTTGAGTTGAAGTTCTGATTAACATGTAGTAAGTTCTGAAAAAATTAAAATTTTGTATTTGTCATTGGGAATACAGACTTTAAGTGAGTGAAGATTAATTTCAAAGTTCCATCAATACAATAATGAAACAGGCCAAATTAAACAACGGTTTGCATAAAAGAAGTAAAATATATTAAGAAGCCAAAAAAGAATGGTATATCAAGAACAATGTTTTCAATGGAAATCAAACAAGATGCTTGCGTTTATAACATTACATATAAAATAGTAACAATTAGAAGAAATTTTTATTTATCTTTGCCTGTCCGCAGAGCAAATTAATCAAATTCCCATAATAATCCTAGATAAATCAGTAATCGTTTAACAAAAAATTCGAATAATGAATTGAATTCTAAATGAACTCATTGACTAAATACATGTGTAAGTCTATATTTTATATCTATATACAGAGAAATATAAGTTAAAGAATTTTATCCGTCCAAATATATTAACAAATCATAAAAATTTTGATTAATCAATCAGTAAATAATAATAATAGATAAATCAGTAATCTGTTAACGAACAATTGAATAATGAACTTCGTATTTGGACGGATAATATTCGTTAGCTGATAACTCATTGTACATAGATATAAAAAAGACATACAAGTATTTAGTCAACGAGTTCATTTATACTATTTGATTATGAAAGCCATTTTGAGATAAAATAAATTTAACAGAAACAGTTTTTAAAAACTCAATTTCATTAGGGTGCCAAAAAATATAACTTTTTTAAATTCTACTTTCTAATCTTTAAGTTGTAATTCATTATTATCAATATTAGGGATTCATGATATCAATTTTTCTCGAATTCACTAACATGCGTCTCCACGCGTATGGAATCAAAATCTATTTAAATAGAATAATTGATAATTAAATTTGAAAATGTTAAAAAAGTTTGCAGTTAACATACTAGAAGAAAAAACATCTGAACAAAATTTCCAAACAGGTAACACATAAGGAAGTGAGTGAAAAGTGAATTTTAGAATTCCATCTTTACATTAAATGAAACAAGTGCGTTAAAAAACTAAGTTTATATTCAAAGAAATATTACAATGAAAGCACAGCTCTCAACATTACGCTCATCATTTACATTTAAAAATCATAAATTAATTGAAGAGTACATCCTCTTGAGAGACACATTTCTCTATATAGTATGAAATATCACAGTTCAGAAGATGTATTTGTTGTTAAAGAGATATAATTATTTAGACAACCCAGTTGAGAGAGTCTAATTCAAAAGTTAAAAGCTGGCATCTCTATTCAAAATTGTTCAAAATCTCATATATAGGCGCACAACTAAGGCGGGCAGAGAAAGTATCTGCTCTGACAGTCAATTTGTAGTCAGATACATGATAAATAGAATCCACTTTCCGATTTCATCAAGCGCCATCTTTGCCAAACACGATATACAACCTGGTTTTGTGTTATCTGCCTCGTAATGCTATCAGAGAATAATTCTCACGATTGTTAGCAGCAACTTTTCTTTTGTTTTTCCTTCGGTTTTTCGATGGTCAGTTTTATCACATGACCAACATTTCCAAAGTCATCTTCAAAGCGAATGATAGGCGGTAAACTGTTTTCCGTTTGCTGCTGACTGTTGTCGCAAGCCGCATTGCTTGAACTTCCTGGTTTGATTTCACCATTAGGTATTTCTTCACAAAATGGTGTGATTTTCTTTCTTTCCAGTACTTTCAGCGCCAAATTCTGAAAAACCTGAAAGGAAAAAAAATTATAAAATGCAGATTTTAAAATCTTATATAATTTTTTTTAAAAAAATCAACGATAGAATGATGTACACACCTCCAAATGTAATTAATTTTTAGAAGCACAGGAAATCTATGAAGTTTGTGTGTAATTTAAAATAGTTGTTAATTTGAAAGCATATATAGAAGAATTCGTTATCAGCGAGAGTGTGTTCCCTCGATTTTCTTATAAACTTATCCATTATGGTGCATTTCGTTTTTAGTTTCATATTACAATGAAAGAAAGGGAATGGTGGTAGTCTCGATTTCGGGGAGGGACGGTTGAGGTTCAAAGCCCGATTCTACTGAAGATCCACCGTGTAGGGGGCCTGTTGCACGCTAAATCATACTTATTGGGCTAAATGATCTCCCATTGATGTGGTGCGGAAGTCTGGGGAGGGGGTGCTATCTCAGGTGTCGTCCCCGTCATCTGACTGCGGTTTGACATTACCAGGTCTGTCCCAAAATAGCTCTTGTGTTGCTTCAAAACGGAACGTTAATATAACTAAAACTAAGGTAAAATATAGAGTAGGAAATGGGGCAAACATATTGGATATCTTCTCTTTGACCGACTGGTTTCAAAATTGAATAGAGATCTATAAGTACAATGTTAAAATCATATAACAAAATCCATTCATCTAAATTGGAGCATTTTTAAATTATTGAGCTCACAAACCAACGACTATGCAGAGAAACAGACAATAAACCCTTAGACGGATTTGGTCCAAAATTTGATGCTGGCTTACGTATCTGGCATTCAAATTATATGTTAAATTATCCACATAGCGTGTGGCATTGTTGAGCTACAGTGTTCAGCGGCGAATCCAGGATTCGGTTTGGGTAATTCTTAATTCCCATGAAGCACTTCGTGTTGACCATGCAGGACTGCGAATAAATATTTGGAAGATTTGTTCGGCATCATCATCTGACGAGCGTGGCCTAATACTTCTAGGTCTGACTTACACGCTTCCTGTCTCTGAAAATTTTCGGTCTCATGACAAAGCGTTGTTTCGATAAGGAGCAGCTTCATGAAATGGCGTACAAAACCTTCTTTGAACTTGAATTATCGACTTTATTTCAAAGTACCAAACGACGCAGTTTGCTTTTCATGTTACATACAGGGTGATTTTTTTAAAACTGACAGTACTCAGAGCCATCTGTAGCTCGATCTATCAGCTGAAATGAAATCAAATTTGGTAGGGTGACTAATGAAGACATGGGGAAAAAGAATCTGTAATAAAAAAAATCAGTTCAGAAAGTCGCCGATAGGGGAAAATGCGGCGCTGTTGCAGTCTGCACAACTGCCGATTAGGCAAATAAATAACAAAGAAGAAATTTCAGTGCAAAATCGCTTTAATACAGCAAACGAACTGCCCCAAAGGGTTACAGAGATGAAATTACAGTGCACCATAGTTCTTTATTCAATAAAATTACTTCCTCGGCGAGGGCATGTGATGACCCTTCAGTGTGATTCAATGTGACCATCCTTCTCGTGGACCACACATCGCATATTGTAAACAACTTTCTCCATGTCCATTCTCTCCGAATCTAACCTCAAGCGACTTTTTTCTGTAGGGTTATTTGAAGTGTAAGGTCAAACTTGGTGGGGTTCTGAAGTTGACGAGCTAAAGCACAACATATTACGGACTGTGCTGAGCATTCTTGGTAACACGTTACTTTCGGCCGTCGAGAATGTTGTGTACAGAATGCAATGTGTGGTCCGAAAAGGGTGGTCAGACTGAAAGAGGTCTGGTGCTATGGTGGATTGTAATTTCATCGCTGTAATCCTTTGGGGCAGTTCATTGGCTGTATTAAAGCGATTTTGCACTGAAATTTCTTCTTTGTTATTCATCTGTCTAATTGACAGTTAAGTAGACTACAACAGCGCCACATGTTCTCCTATCGGCGACTTTCGGAACTAATTTTTTTTTATTATTACAGATCCTTTTTCCCCATGTCATCATTAGTCACCCTACCAAATTTGGTGGCATTTCAGCTAATAGATCGAGCTACAGAAGGCTGCGAGTACTGTCAGTTTAGAAAAATCATCCTGTATTATGCTTTTTTGAAAGCTTCACTTCAACTTTCATTAAAACGCTATGATTTCAGAGTGAAAAATCAAGATCTTGAAATGTCTTCAAATAAAGTAAATAATACGCAAAGGAATTTCTCAAATTTCGGATAAGTTGCTCTAATGATTTTGAGATACAATTTGTTTAATTGCTGCACAGAAAACCAAGGGGGGTAGTCTGACCTAAACTTTCTTGTATACTCCCTAACACGTGTGGAAAAAATAACCCAAACGGCAGTAAAATGCACCAAGCGTTCCTAACACAGGTGGAGAAGAAATAAGCCAAAAGGCATACCCACGAGTTTCCCTCGCGCACCAAGGCGGAAGTAAAATAAAGAAGCCGGCGCCATTACGCAATATGGCCTTGCGTAAAATAAAGAAAATCGAATTAGCAATTTGAACGCCTTTTTTTTCTAACCGATTGATAAGAAAATTGGACGAAAAATCTACAATTAGGGTTAGAAGACCACATGCCAAATTTCATTTATCTAAGTCATTTCTTTTAGGAGTTATCATGTTCACAAGTATGTGTTTATGCAGACCGACAGATTCTCAACATTCCACGGATTTTTTCCTAAATTTGATACGGACCTACATTCCTGATGATAAAACTGAGTACCAAATTTTAGCAATCTAGCTATTTAAGTTTTTGAATTCTCGTGTTCATATGAACACAGACAGACTTCCAATGGACGGATTTTATCCAAAAGTTGATACAAACCTACAAATTATGTGTAAAGATCACGTAACAAATATCGTCCCTCTAGCTCCAACCGTTTTTGAGTTATCGCGTTCACAGACAGACATAATTCCAAAATTGTGTTTTTCAGACTCGGGGAGGTTTAAACCGTGGAGATTCATCAAAATCTCGTGTTCGAATATTTTGACGAATATAATACTTTCTCTTTGCATGCTTCGTATACGAAAAAGTAAAAAAAGGAATCTGAAATTGATACAGTCATGTGTGATTTTTAAAATCTGGTCGGACGAAGTTGTTTTCGGAAAAATTTATTAATTGTAGGAAGGAAATGAGCTTTAGTAAGTAGCTGCGCATAAACTTAAGTTATTTAGAGCAAAAAACTATCTTCTATAACCTATTTTTGCATGAAAAGCAATCACTATATTACATGAGGAATATAACTTTAAACAAATAACTAATACAGGAGTGTATTAATATTATTTTGATGTTCAAAGTAATCATACTTCATCTACGTTTTCGTTGTTCTTTGCACTTGTTTCACAAAAATCCAGACCCTCCTGTCGAGCATAATTTTCGACTGTAGTTCTGGACACTTGGTTTTGGTGTGGAAGGTCAGATTTGTTTCCAACTAAGAAAAAATTCCTTTAGTCAATAAATGATTAAAATACCATTTGTATCACTGAATCGTTTTATTACAATTTCTAAATGAAATATAAGATATCAACAGAGAATACATTTTGTAATGTAAAGCTTAAAAACAATCAACTAGAAAAATTAGAATAAATTTAAAAAATAAAAAAAAATTAACTTAAACTTTAACCAAAAAAATCAAACAATAAAATTTAGATAATTAAATTTAAACAATGTTTATGTCGCGCGCAATTGCAGCTGCATGCAATAAATAAAGAACGATGGGAATTAATATCATTCAAAGAAAGCCAAAGAACTAAGATAAACTCAGAGGGAATCGAAAAAAAGGAATTATTTATTATTTTAAAAGAAAGAGGAAAACCAAACACAAACATAAAAACGTCAATGCCATCTGGCTGTTAATAGTAGACATCATAAAAATAAGCTTACCCCATGCCCAGAATAGAGGAAAAAAGATTTTTGTAATGTAATGTGTACTAGAAATTTAGTAATAGCAAGACTATTAATTACCTATAAATACCGTCGCTTCTTCATTTAATGCCCTTAATTCATCCAGCCAACTTGAAAGTTTCATGAACGATGTGAGGTTTGTCATATCATACGCCAAGAGGACGCCATCAGCTTTCCTGAAATACCTGAAAGGATAGAAAGAAATTTAAATAATTATTAAAAGATTCAAAATTATATGTTAGGATATTGAAGTAAAATTTTAGAGCATTGAAATTTGATTGCCACGGATAATGCTAATCTATTTGAGATTTGATTGCATACGGATAATGATAATCTATCATCTCTATGTTTTCCAACTGAAACAGTTCATTTTTAAAAATACTAATCGTAATGATAATATTATGAGTAAAAATCTAACTATATTAAATTAAGTGTTAGCTCAAAATTTAGAGCTTTTGCATTCATAGTTATAAACTAGTTTTGCAGATTGTGTCCTAATTCTTATCGTTGAAATGAAATAAATTTTGTCAGTTCATATTCCCGTTAATTAAAGCAAAAAGGAGAGGTTCAAGTTAATATTTACATAACAGTTTTAAACTCGAGTAAAATTTTCAGTACCAATACAGAGAAAGAATTTGATAGGAATATTAATTTTAAACATAAATCATGAAGAAAAAAATCAGGTTAGTGAAAGCAGCTTAAAATTCTTTTCTAAAAAATGAATTTCTAAACATAACGAAATTTTTTTTAGATCGAAGTGATTTGTTATATTCATGTGGAGTTTCATGATCCAGTTTTTATGTTGATTTTATTAGTTGCAAGTAAAAGGAACATTCCATGGAGAAAGGAAACAATAAGATTAATTCTGCCGCCTTCGGCGACTAGCTTATTCGCCATGAATACAATTGAAATGAATGATTTTCTTTCATTTTAATTCAATCTCTTATGCATAATTTGATATTCATGGTTCTCTCATCAAAGTCATTTTAAACTTCAAACTGTGATAGACATTTAACCCGTGTTTTTTAGTAACCTTGCATCTGTTTTGTTAATTGGTTCAATGAACATCTCTAATGGAGTTAGGTAACTGTCCATGTCATCGAACATCTAATTACAAGTTGTCGGCGTCAACTTCAATTTCTCATTCCTCATGCAAAATATAAATTTCAATGCTGATTTCAGCATTAAAATGGCAAGGCACGTTTTAAGTCCAGGGGCGCGTTTTCTGAACTAAAATATGATGATAAAAAGAATTAAAGATTAGCACTCATAGTTTTTGAGCTTTTCTAACGTATTTCCTAATATACTTACTATCTTAAAGGTCATAGTTCACAGATTTTGCAAAAATATTATTGAAATACAAAAAGGAAAGTAAAATCCTTTAGGATATTATATTAGTTTTCAACAATGGAAAAGAAACACACAGTTAAATATGTATAATCAAAGCAAAAGGATTGAACTTCAATGTAACAAAAAATGCATTGTTGTGAATTATACAGAAAAATATTTTTTAAAATTTTATTAAAATTAGGGAGCAATATTTAGTGACAGCTAAATTCGTATTATTAAAAAAATAACATTTTAATTTTAAGATGATACAAAAATCATTTTTGTGTGTTAATATTTTCGGAAGTCATTAACGAAAACCACCAAAATGTTGCTTCATTTTTGATTAATTAAAATTCTAACTAAAATTTCGAAACAATCGCTCTGAGGCGCACATTACCACCGTTAAAGATATATTTGTGTTCAAGTTGGGACCTCTAGGTCTGAACGTGTGTCCTGTAGAGCGCCAAGGCTCATTCAATTTTATTATTAGTAGAGAAGTATGCTAGCGGCAATTTGAATTGTCAGTGGAATTATATAATAAAAGCAGAAATATCAAATAGAAAATAAAATTTGTTAAAAAGAATTTTAAGCACTTCATTCCTTATCTTTCATTCTAAACAATATTTAGTGTATCACTCAATTAGAAAATAAATATATTGTTTTCAAATCCTGCTGTTTTGGTGGCGAAATCTAAATAAGTGTGTAAAGTTAGTTTTTTCAACCAAGCTATCGTTTCGATATTGTTAAATATTAATATTCAGATTATACATCGTTGTATGTAATGGAAATATTTTGCAGAATTCTGTTTGAATAAAGCCTTAGCTGTATTCAAACAGAATACCTGCACTTATCGGCTTTTGCTTTGATATTGCTTTCATACATCATAAATGCATCGGATCAAACGCGCCTTAAACAGACACCATTTGCGTTTTAAATACATAGACAAGTTTCCAGTTTTTTGTTTATGCAGTGGCATAAACTATGATGCAATATTGAATAAACAATTAAAGGAATTTTTTCTGTTGACGGAACCCGAGACAAAACCGCCAAATCTTAACGAATCATCGCTAAGATTTGGCGATCAGCCGCTAAACTTTGATACAGATTGCCGAATTATTTTGACCTAAGTGGAACCTTAACTTAGCCCCAAGCATCGCCAAGCTGAAATGATACCGTTATTCCACTTTGGTGCCAAAATTCAACATTAAAGTATGTAGAATTTTGCAATCTGAGCCAACTTTTGCCAACAGATTGCCTGCGAATCTACGCAAATTCAGTAGAATTTAAAGATCTAGGCCAAATTCTGGCGACTTTAGTGATGAATGTTGGCGCCAAAATGGAATAACAGTATTTCAGCTTGGCGACGATTGGGGTTTCTTTAACAGAAAACTATCCAATTCAAAATAATAATATGCTTCCTTAGATTAAAACAAAAAGTCTACTCACTCCTTGACTATAGCTTTATATCTTTCTTGTCCAGCTGTGTCCCAAAGTTCAAGATCTATTTTTTTGTCTTTCAGGTTAATTGTTTTATTGTAGTTGTCTACTATTAATGTACACTTCTGGTCTTCTGCAACAGATAAAAATAAAAACTAATGAAATAATATTAAAAACAAGTGGTAGCGGTCTCTCCTAAACCTCCCAAAAAGGTGTCATTTCCCCTCCCCTCCACGCTAGGATAAAAAAAATGCGAACCTTCTGTAGCCCAGAATGCCATGACTATCCACTAGTTTCTCTTAGCGCGCGCCAAAGTCACGAATATCACTAAGACGCAAAATGCCCTTTCGTCCTATTAAGAAAATTAAATATGCAATATAAACGCCTTTTTTTTAACCGATTGAAACAAAAATTGGAGTCATCTCCCGTTTGTAGACCATCCGGAGTCAGAAAAACAATTTTGGAATTATGTCTGTCTGTCTGTTGTAAGCATGGGGACATGGGGGCCGTGTTCTGTCATGTCTGTGAATCTATAATCCGAAAACATAGAGCTAGAGGGATGAAATTTAATATATGACCTTTTTGACAAAATTTTGTAGTTTCTATCAAATTTCGACAAATTCGTTTGGCTGTTTGTCTGTCCGTGTTCATGTGACGAAACCCAAAAACCTAAATAGCTGGGTGGATAAAATTTTATCACAGTTTTAGTATCAGATGTAGGTCCATATCACATTTTGACAAATCCGTCAAAGGTGACTGTCTGTCGGTGTGTGTATAATCGCATGCGGAACACACAGTTCTCTAACACGATGACTTAATAAATGAAATTTGGTAAAGTGGCCTATAACCTTAATTGTGGTATCTGTG
>BGPR01011112.1:0-45461 GCA_013235015.1 Araneus ventricosus
AAATTCTGTATTTCAACGCATAATTTGCTTGGTTTACTGAAGCAAAATATTTAATAAATCTATATATATCAGAAGCAATGAAATAATAAAAATAATTTGTTTCAGTTATCAAAGCAATAGCGAAAATGCTAATTTCTTTGTGTGGAGATATCTAATTTTTAGGTTTCTAAATTTAAAATAAAAGAAAAAGGTGCGAGGCAATCCGAAAGTAAATCTGAACATATCCTTCATTGAAGCACAGAGAAATATTTTACCTTATGTTTATTTTTAGATGCTTAGAAACATCGATCACAATTTCAAGAGAAATTCATATTTTCCTAATTAAATGAAGTATAAAACTTCACTTAGAGTGCCTAATTACACACTCAAGAGCACTTTTGATGTGTAGTTAATCTGAAAATAGATGCTTTTAAAATCAATCGAATAAAAACTGATGCTTCAATTTTATTTTATATTCGTATCAATCCGTTTTTCAGTTTCAATTAAGATTTTTTTACTGCTTCTTTTATGTGTAAATTTAAAATTTCGTTTTTTTAATGCTCCCGATGATTTCCAATAAAATATACTGGAGCTCAGTTTTTTATCATTCAAGAATGCATGCATACAGGCATTATAAACCGTATGAAAATATGAATTAAAAAATACCTAATGGCTAAAATAAATGCACTTTAACACCCCGTCTCAAAATATATATCAAATATACGAAAATCTTATAAATCTTTTTGCAATTATGAAGCTAAGAAAAGTAAAAATAAAATGAAAAAGGATCTTAGTATATAATGCTATAAAATTCAAAATTATAAAAACGTAAAACACTTCAAAAACATTTTATGTATCATTTGAAGAATAAAATACAGTCGAGATATAATAAACTAAAACTGTTAGACAATGCCACCTTAAGTTTTTAAAAAATCAAATAATATTCATGTATGTACGTAATTAAGTTAATATTTTACTTAATTGAATTTTAAATGAATAGAATATTTGATAGAATTATTGTTTTTTTAATTATAGTTTTCATGTGAAAACTAAGTTTAATTTATTTCTGATTAAAATTAATTCAACTTTTGTTCTTTAGAAATATCTAATATCTGAGTTTATCTCGTGTATCGATACAATAATCAGCAGTTTAATAAATGGTATCAACTCTGCCCAAATGTACAGATTTTTTTGTCAAAGAAGGTTTCAAATTCAGTGCTATAACTATTCCTTATAATATAATACTTGATTCGCTTGATGCTATAATGTGCTGCCTGCTGAAATTTATTTAAAACACGCTATGAATCAGGAATTCACACAAAAAAATTGTCAAGAGACAAATTTTCTGTTGATCCTGGGCACATAGTTTCATAATTTCATTCACTTGAAAACAAGTAAGTACACTCCCTCATGCTTTTACTGCTTATTAACCATGAGCTAAAATTCATATTAAAAGATTTCATTTCTGAAAAAGTAAGATTTACACGTTATACCTTACGTAAAGTGATACGCCTAAAATTCAATTTTGTATCTTTATCTCTAGATTGATGCATTTTTCACTTACATGCAGAGGAAAGATAATTCTTTCTTGCAGTCAATGGTATCAAATTCAAATGCATTAACAATCAGTGTTCATTTTCCATGTTATATGCATGTATATTTCACAACCGAATATGCTGTAGATTTATTGTCTGTTTCAGCTAACGCACATTGCTATTTTTGTTTTCTTTGTGGGCGTCTCGTTATTAGTTTTTTTTAGAAGTTTTCTAGCCACTGCTATTTTATAGTAAATCTTTTATACATTTTCCATATCCTACCCATGCTATTGGGAATTTCTATCTCATCAATAATATTCATATGCTTCAGCATCACGATTTTGTCGAAGGTACTGAGATCATTCAAGTGGGTAGGGAATCTAATAGAATATCATTTCTAATAAAAAAATTTTGTCATAGAATTTATTTTTATTAAAATATGTCTGAAGCTATCTCAGATATGATAATGTTGTATTTTCTGCTTTGAAAATGTTAAAAGAAAAAAATCATGAAGATTACTCTCGTAAACATCATACATTAATGCTCAGTTTTTTGCATCTTTCACTGAAATTAGTTTTTTAGTAAAGTCATATTCATTTCTTCGAATCCCGAAAACGATATTTTCGAATTTATCTGCATATCTAAATACAGACGTTCTGAACCTAATAAAGATTTTAAACGTCTATCTCTTTATAGAATATTGTCTATTTGACATTATTTATTCACTTTTATCTTTTGATGTATGTTCGAAACTTTATGGTTCTCAGAAAATCTGCCTCAAAATCGTTATTTTTAGATCTCTCTCTCTCTTTCTATCAGTTTTGTATTTCTTTTTGTGTACTTTACTTTACATTTTTATAATGTAATCTGAGAAGTCTGAAAGGAATCGATATGGTATGTTCGTCTCCCCGTTAAAGAAATTTCAACTCATTTCCTTGGCTAAATTCTTATTAGTTTATTAATCTTATAAAAGTATCCCATAACATTAAATGAAAAAAATAAGTTACTGGAAATATAAGAAATATTTAAATAACTGAATAGAAATTGTAAAAGGAATTTGGAATGCTCTTTGCTGATCAGTAATCTAAAAAAAACTCAGTATCATTTATGAAACTGTTTCTGATGACGGAAAACTGCATAAATATGTTTTAACAACGATTTTTTTTAGATATATCAAATGAGGTTAATAATTTTACGCGAAATTGAACAAAAGTTTCGTTTATTTCACAGATTTGTTAGTACAGTTGAAAAAACATAAAAATGATTGTTGCTAATACAAGTTAAAGAAACGCCGATAAAGCAGAATGTCGATTCAAATGAATAGTGTCATAAATTTATTTTTAAAAAAGCCCCCAAAAATATTTTCGACAGCTGACTTCCACGAATAATTTACAGACATTCGTGCAATATAAGTAAATAATTAAATCGCACTATAGCGTAATATTTCGTTAACCACGTACGATAAAAACCGCTTTTTAATATAGATTAAACCACTAGCACTCAGTTGTGCCAAGAATTTCCGTTCATCGGCGCAGTTTTCCCTCAGTACGGAATGCTAAGAAAACGGAATACTAAAGATTATATTTTTGTTTATGAAAAGTCAAGAAATCCGATAATTATTCGAAGTATTCCAATTTTAATAAATTTATTTTCCTATCAAATATCTCCCTAAAATCTCTAAAATTCGCCAAATTGTATCTAATTTTCACTTTCTGTCATCATCAACATGCCACTTAGGATAGTCTTTAACAATATAAATGAAAAGCATATTTAAACTGGAATTGTAAATCCCTTCTCGTCGAAACCACCTTTTTATGAGTTTTTTTTCTTATCCAGACGGCAATCTTTTGACGATTTATTAGAAAGAATTCGTTTTTAGTATCTAATAAAAACAATAGATAGCAGCACTAATTCTATTTTTTCCTATTGGATTTAAACACTCATTAATATTTTTTTCACGAAAAAAATAAATTGCTTGTGCCTATGAAAATAATAAAAGTAATTTCATAACAGAATTTAGACCATTATCCCATAAATTGTAAACCGCGTTGCGGATCTCTAGTTTTAAATGTATATCCCATTTACTATATGAATTGCATAATTTTAATTAAATTGGTGAATGGATTAGCTACGGTTTTTGAAGGAAAAAACAATTAATTATTCGCTTATCAACAAATGACTATTTTTAGACTCACATTTAATCCGTATATACTGCTATATATTGACTAGGAAGATTAACAGACGAAACATTGAGTAACTACAGAATACGCAAATTGATTTATGCGCAAAAAATGTTAATCTAACAAATTTATGCGTTAAACAAAAACCAGTGCGATAATCAAATAATCTCTTCTGGAAGTTTTTCGTACCTATTATGGTAATTTTTCTCAATGTAAATACAGCATAGCGCAACCAAATTACGTATACTTTCTTTATTGGATGAAAAGGAATGCACCCTCTAATGGCTTAAAACGACAATGAAAGCTTTGAAACTATTGATTTTGGGGATTAAAACACTGAACGAAAAGAAAGAAAATACGACAGAATAATATAAATAGAAAATGAATGTAAATGCTGGGAATTCTTCTTTGTAAGGACGTCAGTGCATTTTGTTTGATTTATTGCATAAGCATATTCTTTCGAAGCTGCATGAAGGCAACTAAGGGCTTAGAGAACTCTTGAAAAATTTGTAAAGCGAAATCTTTATCCAAGCGTTGTTAACTGAGCTTTACAAAATATAGTTTGAACAAAGTTTTCAATAGAAGATTAATTTCTAATGGACTTCAGAAGAAACTTTTTGATGCAGTTTATTTATGTTAGTTACTCCTTTTGAAAGAAATCCGATCCTTTCCATATTTTATTTACATTAAATTGCATTATATAAAGAGTCAACATAATTAATGTATAGGTGCTTAAAGCTCAATTCCAAAGAAAGTGCAGAGCCAAATGTAACGCCATGCCATTTCGTTTATATACTATTTAGACGATGGCGATTCGATTTATAAAGAAAAAAATAATTTGCATTTTCGCCCCTAGGGACAAGCGTGGCGCTCCAAGCTGAATTTGGGTAGTAAAATAGCCATAAAACTAAAGAAAAGGAATGTTTTATGTGATTGCTGCAACACTGCTGAGGAAGCGTGTACATCAGCTCTGACAGTATTCACTTTGGAATTTTCCACGATATATCGTGTATATATTATTGTCATTTTATATTCTTATTTTTTCTCCTTTATTCTGTTATTCTTATTTTCGTCGACAGGGTGTTGTTTAATCGTGAACTTTACCAAGTTAGTTCCATCCCATTGGATTTGTAATAGTAGCACAATCTTTCATCGTATGAATCTTAGGAACTAGATCTTTCTGTAATAAATTTAAAATAAATCAAAGAGCTGCTACGGTAAACAAGTTTATAACTGATAGTCATGAGAAATATACTTCAAAATTTAGTAAGATTCTGCTGCAAAAATAACTGTCGCTATTCCTGTAAAATCCACTGACAGTGAATGCGAACAACCCTTATTTACTGTAAAAGGTCCAGGACTTATTTCGAACAAACACCATTTGAAGAGTAAAAGATTGTACTTTGACTTCTAAATGAGGCATTTCGTTATTCTTTATTTTACATCACATACAAAGTAGCGCATTTGGTATTGACCAAATTTTACAAGTTTGTAGTGAAATATATAGTTGAATTCAAAATTTTCAGGGATAAATTCACATATTGATTTGTTAAATTTAGAACTCGTCTTTGTTTCAAAGTGTAGCAGTCATACACGACTGCATTGAAAATGGAGTCGGATCTACTGCCTGTCCGCCACGAGAACTCTATTCGACAAGTTGACTCTTTGACTGCAGGCCCTATAGCAACTGGCAAGTTAGGCAAGATCCATTTCAAATAGGAGGAATCCGACGGAAGGCGGGATTATATTCTATTCTTGGCGCCAGTTTGCGGCGGTAGTTGGTCTTTCGACTTCTCGGTTTTGCCGCAGTTGCGCGTTCCTTCCCCATTTAGAGCTAAGTTTGCCAATGTAACAAACTCGAATGAACGTGTACCTACTCGAAATGGATTCGTCCTACGATAACCTGTTTCTAGACAACTCGATAGCAGAGTTCTCGTGGTGGACAGACAGTACATTTGTCTATATTGTATCTAAATTTATTTATATTTGTAATCTAAAAAACAAATCATAGAGATGCTCTGATAAACAAGCTTATAGATAACAGTCATGATACATATACATCAAAATTTAGTAAGAGCCTTTCAGAGAGGAATGATCCTAAACAATTTTTCACCACGCCTTACAAAGAGCCGACTTGATTATCTCGTTGCCATCCTTACACTACAGTTGTCTTTTGCCTAAATATAAGCATTTCATTGGGAGTAAATTTTAAATTTTCAAAAACAATAGACTTCTTCGAATGAATAATTATTTAAAATTATAGTTAATTTATGGGTTCCACCTCAAAGAGGTTTCAAAAAGGTCTCTTTATATCTAAGCTCTGGTGGCCGGCAGAATCTCGGTTATGCTACTGGCGGGTCACGAGTTGGAGACTCGATTTTACTGAATATACGTCGTGTATATGGGTCTGGTGTACGCTAAATATGTCAACGATGGCCAAACATTCTCCCACTGGCGTGGAGCGGAAGTTTCCGGAAGGGGTGCTGGCTCGGGTTTCATCCTCTCCATAGTTCAAAATTACGAGATTCATCCCAAAATAGCCCTCATGTACCTAAAATGGAAGCGTTAATATAACTAAAACTACACTTATAAATTCGAAAAGAATCGTCAGTCTGTTTTTTTTTTCATTCTTTTCCTGATTTTTTTGCCATAACTCCATTTCTTATTCAAGATTTAATTTTGCTAGCTGATAACATTTTATCTCGAAATTTAAGAAAGAATTTAAAACACAGTCGCAAGAAAGGATATGCAGCGCAACGAAAACTATTAAAGATTGAAATATTGCACATGAGACTCTTGCAGGCTTCTTAAAGATTAGCAAAAATTATTTTCAGTAAGAAACTTTCATCTAATCGGATCCATAAAATCGGATCCAATTTTTCCATACTGTTTCGTGAAAAAGGCAATATATAGCATAAGAAGTCTTTTATTCTTTTATGAGGGGAAAAAATAGAAATGGTAGCATCGGAAGTTTTACATTGAAACATATTGCGAAGTATTGAGAATGAAATCTCCAAATAGAAGATCTAGCAGTTATAGTTTAACCGGGAAAAGTTAAATACATATTAGATGTCCCTATAAATATTTTTGGAGCTAAAATATCAATCTTGAGCTAATAAGCCTCAGATTGGATCATAAAGCTGCATAATGCTTATTGGGCTCATAAACTTTGTTTCCAGAGACCGCTTCGCATCCTCTAAATTAAATTCTAATTAAACGTGCAGAAATGAATAGTGCACTTAGGCTACGCCAGAATAATTGCTCGAACACCAAGGGCCGTAATCACTTGAAAAGCCTGTTACGTTACGGCTTCTTCATTATTAATAACTACTTAATAACACAAAATGAAATTCTTCTGCCGTGAAATAGATTGCAGATTCTTTGTTGACTACGTCAACTCTATCAACGCGGGCTGCATTGTATATTAATTTTGAATGTGGGCATGAATATTAAATCTTATACCCTTGTTTCGCTTCATTTCAAATATAAACCGATCTAAATAGTTTGATGGCTATATAAACTTGCATAACGTTAATAAATTTATTTAAATTTTCTCACATAATTTCTCTAAATTTGCATTTACAGAAACATTCCCAAACTTCGTTATTTCTCTACTTTGAAAAGTGGCTTTGAGATGGGAAACATTTTTACGGCAAAAGAAAGTGTATTTAAGATGCAAGGAATATATAGTTCCTTATTTTGACTCTAATTGTTAAATTTCCCGATTTTCTTACGTGTCTGTAAACTAATCCTTTATTTTTTGTTTCATGTCGGCCCACAGATTGAGCAAGAGAGGTATAAATGTTACTAGTAGGCTCTTCTCCCTGCTCACTTACGCTCGCCAACTCCCAGAAACGCAAACATGGTTCGCTTCGTTCGCTATAATGAGGGCACTGTACCTAGCTAAAGTACATTTATGGTTGATCTCAATGTATTTGCTTCCGATGATTTAACTTATATCAGTGCAGAATAAATTTGTTGGTCCTTGAAAAGGGTATTTTTCTTAATTTTGTAAGCATTTAGGAGACAAATTCAACATTCAAATGAAACTAACCAAGAAAATGGTAAATCTTAAGAACACGGCGAGGTCTCCTAGCCAAGCTCGCCATAATCGCGTCAACCGTTAAAAAGGTAGCTACAAGTAATGAAAAAAAGTTTCAGGACTACCACATTTGGCGAATTACCTCTGAAAAGAAATTCCATTTTGGCGACCGCATCGTATTTTTAAATCTGGCCACACTGAGCATGTTGAAACAAATTGTTTTCCTTCTTCCCAGGAACGCCTTTGAAAACTTTCTTCAGTTGATTCATTTGCATATTGAGTTCGTCTTCTTTCATTGTTTGGATAATATTTAACAGTACGGTTCAGCACATGTTTAACTCCTTGAAAAGAAGCCTCAGACCAAATCGCACTCCTTAGTTTAAGGGGTCTATTCTGGTACCCCCGGTTGGGTTGGGTTCCGTTGTTAACGTGCGGAACTCAACTCAACTCCCAACCCAACCGGGGGTATCAGAATAGACCCCTTTGTTTGGAAAGTAAAATCATGGGATCAATCGATTGCTATAAATGTTCCTATATTCCATAACTAAATAACACGTTTTCTGGGAGCCTCAAAAGAGGAATATTTCTATAGATGTGGAGAATTATTGAAACTTAAACCGTCTTTTTTAGCTAATTGTGACGAAATACATGCCTTTTTTGGATAGACTTTATTCTCTTGTGGATTTATTAAGATCAGCAAAACTTTAATGCAACCAGTTTTGTTTTCCTAAATAATTAGCAGAGACTCCCTTTTAAGTCGCGTAGAATTCACTGAAAAATACATAATACACTGGTATTAACACGTTCGCTGTCATAACTCTCGCCAGCTCGTTATAGAGAGATTTGGATTTTCTTTCCAATTAGATGACTCCTCCTATACTATGCGTTACCTATAACAGAGAAGTAGTCATCTAATTAGATACTAGGTGTGAATCTCAGACGTGAGTGAAAAGGCGTCAGTGGCAGCCAACGTGTTAAAGATTAAGAACCTTTTCCCAAATTCCCGAAAATTTAAAGGCACATTTTAATGAAATTTTTTATGCACATCTAAATGAGAGAAAAATCATACCTTATAGGTAACAATCAGAGTACTCTTATGCCGTCCATCAGGGCTCACTGCAACAGGCATGTCCAAAACCTACGTTGCAAGATCAAACATAAAATAACTCAAAATAATCATACTTTTATTAAAGCACTACTAAGTAATACTAGGAAAGAGGCCACTGATCAGTTTCTGTGGCAGCCGCAGCCGATGCTCACCTCAGATGCAACACAATTTTCAGATTCTGGACGCATTTCAGAAGCTAATGACAAATTTGCAGGAAGGGAAGGCGCCCTCCCTAGAACGTCCTAGGCAAGTTCAATAAGGTTAAGATTTAGCGATCTAACTGACCAATCCTTCAGAAGAATATCTCACTATGAAGATAATCGTCTTCCATTATCACATTGACCAACTGAACACTATCAAACTGCGGAATGGGAGGGAGGGAGGGTCAGTAAGGGGACGTCGAATACCATCATGAAAAGTTTTCTGGCATACTGTTAGTTTCTCATGTCCGACATATTAAGAAGGGAGAATATTAAATTGTATTAAATTTTGCTTTCCCTGGTGAAGAGCTTTGGGAAAACTCGCTGCATAGGGACGCTCTGAAACAGAAGCCGATTTTACAGGAAGCATGGAGTTAGCCTTTGCGATGAGTGGCTACCTGTCTTTCAGACTATAAGAACGGGGCAGTAATCTGGGACTTTGACCGTCATAATTATAATAGAGAAATATTAAATAAAATGTGTAATGGAAATTTGCAGGACCGCTGAGATGCCTACTCAGGTCTCGGTCTCATCGTTAGGTCACATCTTAAAATTAAAAGGTCTAGTCTTAGGTCACATCTTAAAATTAAAGGTCAAGTACATCTCGTGTGCTTTCAAATTAAATATTAATCTAACTAATAAACAAACTTCTGTAATTTTCTCAAACGACCCTTTTTAGAGTACATGATTTTTCATAAAGACGCTTAAAATTGTTCCTTGTAACATCATCATATTTTAGTTTATTTATTTAGCCCTCCCTTCGTCTGCCCAAAATGGTGTATGGCGCATGAAAAACAGCAAGGAAGAATAACAAAACATAAAAACGTACATATCGTAACACATATAAAACATGTCATGTCATAAAAGATATATAAAACATACAACATGTATGTCACATAATTTAACAAAATACACAGAATAATATATGAGCATTCCAAAAATATACTTGAAAGTAGAATGACATAGGATAAGCATTCAATAAAAGTTAATAAATATATTATTGGCACACTAAAATAAAAACTAATAATACAAACTAAATAAGACTAGCAACTGAAACTAAATTTAAATTAACTATAAAACTAAAAATAAAATTAATATTGTATGCAAAGAAATATTTTCAATAAGAAATTTATAATAAAAATACAATAGGAATAGCAATATAAGAACATTAAACGTTAACATATAAATCGATAGCAATAAAAAAAGGAAATATTCTTGAATGAATAAGAATTCCTGCATCCCCGAAAAAATGTAGTTTGTCTAAGCGAAAATAATAATAACAAATATAATATATATGCATAAATATGAAAAACTTCTTTTCATAATTACTCATAGAAAGAAATTGATATCGGTATCCAACAGAAATTAATAACCTTGCTCCGAAAATGAAAGAAACGATACTACCCGTCTTCAATAAAATATATCTAAATATTAAATATATTCACGAAAAGTATTGATTTCTCGGACCGTTTCCTATAACCCAGCAAGTAACAAAGTATTTTAATTATACGTGTTATTAATGATGGTAGAGTTTAACTAAATCCTTACCATCTATTTATCATGTTATTTCGGAGCAAATAATGCAAAATGGATAATTAAATGCAGGAAATAAATTGCATATCAATACAATCCAAATAAATCACAAATGATTACGTTATGAAAATAAAAAAGATTTGATCAGCTAATTAAATGAAACTAATCACATTCAATTATCATATAGTTGCTCATTTAAATGAGCAGGCTGCTATTTTTCTTCCGTGACTCAATTTAAATACTGAAGAACTTTACGTGTCTTTTTAAATATATTAGGTAAGATTTCTGGTCGAATCACAGATCACGCAACAAAATACGCGTATATAAAATAGCCGACACATAATATACAACTTGCATAGGCTATTCAAAACAAATGTCAGTGGCACTTGTATTTCCAAATAACCCTACGAACCGAAAACAATATTGGCTTGTTGTTCAACTCATTAGCTATGTAAAAGCGGGTTGCGAAGTAGTTTAGATGAAGAAAGATGTAAAAAGAGAAGATTCATAAAATAATAAAAAGTTATCCAGCGAGTAACACGGAAACAATTATTCGCTGTCATTTTCAGTATCACTATCAATTCTGCTGCTTTTAGATGTACTGGCCTACTCAGAAGGTTTTCGTAACGTTCGACAGTTGTAGTGATTGGCACTCAATCATCCTAGCAGATTAATTGTGAATGGGTACAGGAGGTCGATTTGGTATTGTCTGTCCAGGAGCGGATAGCTCACTCAAGAGAATCCCCACATGAGCGAAATGGCTGGTCGTTAATGTTTCCCCTTTTCTGAGAACAAAAGAAGAGGTCTGAAAAAAATGTTCCAAAATGTGGTCATTTCAGCTTTGGATTCGAGAGAAGGCAGTCGGAAGACCGAGAAGTGAAGGCCGTTAAAACTAGGTACATCGAACAAAGTTGAGGTCGAATTTACAGGAGAGACCGGGAAGCTGTAAGACCCTGAGGCCTACAACGAATAGAAGTCGAATTCCGTGAGAACATTATTTCAACAGCGCTGTGGTTGGTGCAAAAATTCCTGGGATGAAAGGTTAGGTTACGATCACGGATAGAGGTAGACTTAGCTCGAAACGATAACTCCAATTCTTGATCTGTGCCCAGGCCACCATAATTGTACAGAAAACAATTTTTGAAACTATATTTTAATTATATGCTTAACAAAGAAAAAAAAAGAGTAAATGATGACAAATGTTGGAAATTCTCTTTCAAAATTGAATAAAAGAACATAACCATCTCGTCAAAAAAAATACTACAACCATATTTAAGCAATGACAAGAAAGGAGGCGTCTCTACAATTGGATGCGACTATATCGAGGAGGAGCCTATATTTTGGAAAAAAGATGCATTCTTTCTAGTCATCTTTCCTGAAATGATAATAATCACCGTGATACACCATAAAAAACACACGTGCATGACCGGCTCCCTTGGCTTGTATAAATACGAGCTCTACGTCCTATGAAAAATAGATCCCATAACCATTCTTGCAAATAACTTACCCATCAACGGGTTATACGACCCTTCATCAAAGGTGGTATCGTCAAACAGTTCTCATTTTTATACTATGCTGGCAGAGAGAACATGCTAATTTGGCGTATTCGCATCTTCATATTCGAGGTGCCTCATCGGAAGGCTGTTGTTGGAAATTCGTAGAGTTTTCAATTATGTGACTACGACTTATTTATATTTTATGACTATGACTTATTTTATATTTTCAATTATAACTATGACTTATAAATTTGATTAATACAATTAATTAAAAATATAATTTAAAAAATACCTTTTTACCATTATATATGTTGTAATAAGAATACTAAGATTTGCAATATCAGTACCATAAACGATGAACGTATTTTAAATAAAATGCAAATTTAAAACAATTCATAAGTTATCTGTTTGGAGAAATGTTATTTCAAAACAGATAGACTAACTTCCTATGAAACTAAGTACGAAAAATTTGAGGAAAATCTTATCTCCTATAAATTTACTCTAAATCTTCCACGATCTTTTCACAATATTTAAAAAATTGTCAGTAATTGTTAGTTCTTACATTGTCCAATGTTGCATTATTTTATAAAGGAAAGTTGCACTTTTCGTAATCTTCATAATCGTATAACAAATAAATGCATCACTTTTGAGAAAATAATTTTTTTTCTTGGTAAACATTATGTAGGTTAAAATAGTCAACCGCCATTAAGCTATTGTCATGTAACCAACTGGATTCAAAGTTTAATGAAAGTCATTTAGTAAAGCACTTATACATTTTAAATAAGTTCTTGAAAAAAATAATTAATCATAAAAGAGAAGCTCAGCAGTAGGAATATATTTTGATGATCGCGTGAACTTACCAATTCGCTGAATTTACAAGGAAATTCTAGAAGCAACTCATCATATTATATACTGGTTAAAAGAAAAATGACGGATAGTCTTTGCTCAGTAAGTCATCAATATTTAGTAAAAGGGGTAAATTCCTAGCTATTCTTCTCAATTTTAATATTATGGTTTATTAGAATATTGTAATTGTGTTTTCCATTATAAGCGCGATTGGATATTTTATTTTGCAAACTTAAAATAATATTCTATTGCTACTATTATTAGCATTTTAACTGGCATGTGTATCTGTTTCTCAAGAATTATTTCATATTGCCATTGATTTTCATCCTCAATTTTAATGCAAAAATCTATTTCATAAATAAATGTAATTTAAAACAAGTAAATTTCATTTACCACAATATTAATTTTAAGGAGGGAAATTGCCGTATATTGTTACACATCACATGTTAAAATTATTAACTAAAACTGTCACCAAATGCCGAGACTTTGAGAAGCTAGCAAATACAAAACGGGGCAGACCTTCCTCCAGTACTGATAGAATATTTAAATATCAGCAGATTGTAGTTTGGTATATAATTCAAAAGTGCACAAATTCCGGGAAGTCGTGAAGTTTTAAAAGATAATCTAAATATTTAAGGGGAAATTTCGGTGATGAAATGAGATGTTTACAAATGAAAAGTCACTGAATGAATAACGAAAGGAAAATTCAGATGAAAACAATTACTCAAAGCGATTCATTCAAGTTGCGTACGCTCTTTAAATTGTTTGGCCCAGTGATCAAAGAACCGCCAGTCCAAGTCAATATCCTTTGAAAAGAATCCTTGAAGAATTGCTAAATATTTGTATCTTGATGATACATCAGTAATTTTAAATCCTATATTTTATTTCTCTGCTTTATTTTAATCAAGTTCAATCTGCTTTATTTTAATCATTTTTGGCCATTTCTGACGATGTGGTAAGTTTTTATTTCCTATACGTTTTGTTTCATAAGAAGAAGAATTTTAGTTATGAAAATAATGATAGAAAAACTGGCATACATTTTTTTATTAGAGCTCCAGTTCGGCCTTTCGATTTACGTATTCATCTTTTTTGAAGCTGCCTATATATCTGTCTTTGAAATTATGAAAAACATTACCCTACGTATCGCGCATGCGCAGTAAAAAATTATTTACTACAAATGCTCAAATTTTCTCAAATATTCAAGGTATTATCTTCCAATTTTAATATAATACTTCTCAAACATATTGTCACGTATTTTGTGGGTTTCATACAATTTGATTGAAAACTCTGCAAGTTATAATCAAAACATACGGAAAAATATTGTATTTTTTAAAGATACCTTTACATTTTCCCAAATATTCGTGCTGTTTTTCAAGAAAATGCATGTAAATATTGTTTACATCACACAAAAGAGTTGATGACACTTGCAAACCATTATCAGCTTTCTGAGAATTGTGATGAGCCAAAATCCCTTTTGGTCGGTCCCCTAAATTGCCTTCGTGACCGAATCTTCAATGTAATTTGTGAATTAAAACATATTCTTTATATGGTCAAAGTTCGATAAGATATTCGAAAAAAAGTTTCCGCAGCCAAGTATAAGTAATCTGCTCCACCCATACTCTACATCGAAAACTTTATATATGAATGAACCTTCCACACAGATTCTATTTTTTTCGGGGAACTGGATAAAGTCCTTCCCAAGCTTCAATTTGCTACCCCTCCTCATATTCTAAAAAGGACTCTTAAATATAGATTTCAGAGAAATCTGCGTGAGCGAATCAATGCCATTTAAAGAATTGGACCAAACTGCCGCGAATTTTGTAGTCTGGCTATGTCATTAAGTTATTCATTCGTTATTGTAATATTAGATTTTTTTTCACGAACTTTCAGTTCGTTGATTATCTGATGTCTGGTAGTAAAAAGTATTATCAAAGACTGTAGCGACTCCTTTCAAAAGTTTCTTGAAATATCTGAGTTAAAATTTCTGATACTATCAAAACCATTGAAGTCATTCTTGTACTCATCGTCTTTTATTATTATACGATCTTTGTGGATTCATAATAAAAGCTAACGAATATTCCAATTTTTTCATTTCCAATAATTGTAAATTTTTCTAACTTCCTCATGAATATTATCCTGTCTTAAACAAAACATTTCAGCTATCTACATGCATGTAGCTTATCTATTTTATGAGATAAATAAATACATTGAAACAGACGCAATAAGTTTAATCCTTAAATGCCCAGTATTGCCTTTAAGCAACAAACCCAATTTTGTCTTCTAAAATCTTGAGAATGAGACTGAAGTTCTAATTCTGTTGTTCCAAATAGAATAAATACTGACATTTTTTTCTGCCTTCAGCATTTCAAGTGCCTACTGGGTAAATTTTTTTAACTTAAAAAAATATCAGCGGCTTCGTTTTCAGCAAAGCGGGCCCCTCGTAGCTTCGCTTTTTCATTGAAAAACGAAACACACAAAATTGCTTGTATAATGATAATGTTTTCGTTCTCATAATAATTTCATCTCGATTCAATAGATGGCGCCTGAACATGCGCAATTTGGAAGGAGCCAGCTGCCGGCAAGCGCTTTTTACTTCCTCGTATACAAAGTATACAAAGAGAAAGTATTGTAATCGTCGGGGATTACAGCCTTTGTTGCTTCAAATGCCATAACCCCTCTAATTCAAGTAATCGTCAAAAAATTCGAACTCGAGATTTTGACGAATCTCCACGTTTTAGACCTTCCTGAGTCCGAAAAACACAATTTTGGAATTATGTCTGTCTGTGTGTCTGTATGTCTGTGTGTGTGTCTGTGAACACGATAACTCGAAAACTATTAGAGATAAAGGGATGAAATTTCGTATGTGAACTTGAAACATAATTTGTAGGTTTCTATCAAATTTTGGACAATATCTGTCAACGGGAAGTCTGTCAATCTGTACGTCCGCGGTCATGTGAACACTATAACTCAAAAACTTGAATAGCTAGATGGATAAAATTTGGTACACAGTTTTATCGTCATGAATGTAGGTCCGTATAAAATTTTGGGCCAAATCCGTCAAAGGAGGTTGACTGTCTGTCGGTCTGTATAATCGCATACTTGTTCAGTTTTGAAACTAACTCCCTGCGCATGCCTACTGGTGGCAATGCCTGTGCAAAGAAGGGACGCTCCGAAAACTTGGCAGTTTGCCAAAAACCAATTCTGGCGCGATTTTGTAAGGAAGCAAATATTTAGGGAGTCTCGCCAGGTCCTGTTGCGCAAAAGAATGCGCAGGGGATTTGAATTTGTTTTGATCCTTCAAACCACGCATGGTTCCAACTTTGGTTTACTTGCGACGGAAGTTTATTTGACGTCTTTTATTATTCTAGTTTTCTCTACGTGTGTTAGGAGTATACGAGAAAGTTTAGGGGAAACCACTACCGCTGGTTTGGTTTTGGATCAGCATTGATTTCTTATCGGCAGTCGTAGCATGATTTTTTTTTTCGTCTAAGAGGCAGCATACTGAATTCTTAGCTTTCCACTTTGAACATTGGAAATTCTGAGGTAGAAGCTTTTTCTCTTTGTCTTTGCGTGTAAATTCGCTAATGAAGCATTCTAACAATATTAAAAGAAAAATTAAAAGGAAATTTAAATATAAGGAAACGCTTGTATAGTTGTGTATATAAATGTTTATTTCCTTTGGTTCTCATTTCGCTTTCACTGTTTTATTTTATTTCTGGTTGCATCTATAAAACCGTACAATAGGTGGTCGAGTGTGGTTTGATTCACATACCGCATGAATTTTCTTTTTAATGATGAATGATTTTAATTTCTCATTTCTCTTATCTTTGCACTTAAGTGACGAAATATCTGAAATGAAACTGAGTTTTCAGATCCAAATTAAAATTATCCATTTATGTTTCATTTTTCGGAATGAAAGATTTTATAGGGCTTTACATTCATTGTATAAAAGCTATCTAGAAAATATCTGAATATAGTAAAGCACCGTTTATGCGTTTCCCATTTATACGTCGTTTCATCACAGTCCCGATTCATTCGTATTCATCTTAATGATAAATTACTTCTCTTATACGACGCAAAGCTTCGGTTATACGTCGTTTTCTCATTCTCTGAAATGTGAAAATCTCCTCTTTTCCAGTATGTGAACTATGATAAAGATGTCATGACTTAGAAATTATCCACGATTGATGAATTAATAGAACAAAAATTGTCTGGTGGTAATTTAAGCGATGTTGAAGAAATTATTTCACCTTCCTTTAAAGACCCAACGGACTCCATTGAAAAACTTCGAACTTACTTCTTTCGTCAAAAGGATAGTATAAAAACATTCGGTGAACTTAATTCGATTCATAATGATATAGCTTAATACTCACAGACAATCAGCACGTCAGACAACGATTAATGATTTTTTAATTAAACGCCTACATGTGCATAAATCGTATAGTATGTGTATAATTATCAAGATACTCAATAAAGGTTTAATTTTTCTCACTTTTATGATAAATGTTTAATTTTAAAAGTTAATTATTGATTTCTATACTATTTAATAACATACTAGTACCATCTGAAAAACACCTTTCAATTAATACTTTTAAATGAATTTGCATTAGCAGCATCAAATTTATAATAATCAAAGTTGTTTATTAAAATTTCGATTATACGTCGTTTCACGACTGTCCATGAAAGACGTATAAACGGTGCTTACTGAAATTTGAACTTAAATTAATAACAATTTGCTTTGATTTAAGAGTTTTTCGAAATGGTAAAAGTGTTGGTAAAGATGAGAGCCTTGCTATGTATAATCAAAGATTCATATCATTAAACAATTTCTACCTATTTATACAGGGTGAGGCAGAAAAACCGAATGTTTTTGAAACAGCCCATGTACGACCTTGGAGAGAGGGACAGGTGTCCGATTGGGGACATTCTCTTTCATTGGTCATATCATTAACATTTCAATAGGCATCATGATGATGTGAACAGCATATATTTCCTTATTAATGTTTTGTGAGGAGAGGTGAATCGATTACCCAGTTTCAACATGAGTTTTGTCGCAGATTCAAAATTCGCCAAAAGGATTCCATTCCCTCTCCTAACACACTTACATTGGGTTATTCTTCGTTCAAGAGGTGCATAAATGAAAAAAAATATCTGGTAATCCACGTAAAGTACATATTCCAGATAATGTGGAATGCGTTAGATTATGGATGTTACGAAATCCACGCCGCTTTGCTCGGAGACATTTTGCGGAACTTCAAGTATAAGCGAAAATGGACAACATTTTCAAAGTTCGATTTTCTATTCATGCATATCATTTATTGTTATGTATTCTCAATTTTTTTCTGGCAATATTTTTTTCTTGAAAAAGCTAAAGATTCTGAGATTATTTCAAAGACACCCAGTTAATCTGCCCCACTATATATATTTGCACGATTACTCTCTCTAACCTCTAACAGAGACTGAATTGTATCCATTTTTTCCAATTCGATTACCCCTTATGGTCGACGCTCTTATGCATTCCGGAGGAAAGAACATGGAGCAGTATTCTCCATTCACTCTGGCTGTATAATTGATGATTTAGTTTTTAATGGATGACAGGATTGAGATCTCATTCCGCCAAAAGATCTGCCGTGTGCAAGCGGCTGGTTAACTGCTCTCACTTTTAGTGTGGTATGAAAGTTTGAAGGGATTGCTAACTACGGGGTCTATTCTGGTACCCACGGTTGGGTTGGGAGACGTCACTTTTTCCACACGTTAACAACGGGAAAAGTGACGTCTCCCAACCCAACCGGGGGTACCAGAATAGACCCGTAAGATGACGTTCTCTTTATAAGATTCCAGTTCACAGTTACGAAACCCATTCCAAAATTGCCCTTGCGTATCTTCAAAATAAGAAGATAATCTAACTAAATCATGATAAAGCCTCTGACTGCTTATCCTGCGATTTCCGCGGGTAGGAAGTAAATCTATTTTCTGTTGCATTCTGCTGTTTTCGCAAGCTTATGTGTTTACTTAGTACTAATTTACCGTTCAATCATATTATACCAATGAAGCTTTGAATATAAATAACAATACGCTTGGTTCAACGTTATTTGAACATGTTTGCAAGCGTTGAATCTAAATAGAGACTTAAAAAAATTGCAGTCGGAGGGTTCATCCATCTGAACTAAATCTTATTATTAAACATTTATCAATATATATTTCCTTTATTTTATTTCCCAGAAAACTTTTACATGCATACTGAACTTCTTTATTTTGAATTTTCTATGTCGGTATGCTTCAGAAAAAAATTACTGCAAATATCTTATTTATTTCAGTGTTAAATTAAATAAAATCAAAACTTTTGCGCCACCAGAAATCCCTTTACCAAATCTGTTGAACAATAAGTAGTGTAATCCAATAAATTTTTCAACTATATTCATATCCAGTGATGTATTATTGGACCAGTAAGGTCTTATTTTGCACTTCTTTGTTTGCCTTATTTGTATATTTTTTCACAATAATTTAATAATCCATCCATTCGGTTCGGCGGAATATCTTGTTGGTAGGGATTAAAATATAAAATCCCTTTTTAAAATTTACATAGCTTGAAACATTTATTAATGCATGCTATTTTCATGCATTCATTCGATAGGGCCAAAGAATGTTTCATCTCATGAAAGTCTACGCTTATGACGTAGACTCCAATGACATTTTATAAAAAGAAAAAACATTTTCCCCAACAACTATTTCTTGGAATTCTGGAGTTCTTTTAAAAGAAAACAACACTGGTTCTGGCTGAGGTTAGGTTTTATTTTTACTTCAGCTATTTCTGTATAGATGCTTCTGGTTAACCGTGCATATTTCTGCTGCCTGCTCAAGTTCACATCGATTGTGTAAGTTTTTCTGCAGCTTGCAATTCTAACAGTGTTCTTGGCAGAAAACCTTTTCTAAATCCCCTTGTTATAATACTCTTTGCCCTTTCACTCGCGATACGCATGAAATGCTGTTTTGAAATTCAAACTGATAAAAGGTATTCGCAAAGGTACATTTGATTTTTTATGTTTGCTTTTTAAACTTTCTTGTTAGTGTAGAGCTGTTCGTTATTGCTTTGAAATAACAATTATGAAGGTAGTTTTTGAAAACATTTTTGTTAAGTATTCTAAATAGAACTGGTTCTATTAGAATATTTATCATGTCATTTAATATATCATGTTTCATCTAGATAGCATAGAACTAGAATATTGTATTTCATCTGGATAGTATAAAACTAAAATATCATGCTCCTTATCAAAAACCTTGGGGTCAAAAGCTCCAAAATTCTTTATCATTTACGCTTGTCAAAAAAAGTCTGCGTACAAACTCGTAGCAATTATTCAAGAATACAAAAAATCATATTATAATGATATTAACTTCATTTTTATTTATTATATTCCTTAAACAATCCATTCGAATTTAACAACAATTTCAGACATGTATCACACATTGTTTTATTAAAAGATTAATTAAACTTAGAAATAGCTGCCAGAGAAAGTTTGCGTATAAATATAATAAAAGGATATTCGTAAATTAAAATTCGATTCACTTGCAAACACTTATTTAGTTTCGGTAAGTAAATTTAAAATATTGCATTTTTAGAAGTTTTGGAAGATAAATTAAGTTAAAAACAAAATGCATTTGAAAGGAAACGATATTACTCCAGAAGAAAAGAAAATTGTCTTAAAAGTAACGAATGAAGGCAAAACCTCTCCGGAAATTGGCACGATTGTTGGAAGAAGTCATTCCGCTATCCAACGATTGATCAGTAATTACAATTCATTGAAATCTGTGATTTCAAAGCCACGTAATGGACGTCCATCTAAGCTGACAAACTGTGAAAAGAGTTACATCATCAAGTCCATGTGTCTAAATCCAAGGACTATTACATCACAAATTGCAAATGAAATTAGAAAGAAATTTGAAAAAAACTCTTCATGAAGGCACCATACGGAAAATTTTGAAAAAGCCTGATTATCATAGCTGTGTAGCTCGTAAAAAGCCACTCATGTCACCTGTCAATAAGCAAAAGAGTTTAGATTCTCCAAATAAATATGTTAAATAAGCCTCCACAGTTTTGGGGAAAAGTTCTTTTCTCTGACGAGAGCAGGTTTTGTATTTTTGGCATCAAAAGGCATGAGCTGGCGTAGAGAACGCAAGGTACGGCTTTTGAGAAGCAAGCAGAATCTTGTGTTCATAGTTAAACACGGTCGAGGCGGTTCAAATGTTTTGAGGTGTATGGTAGCCAGTGGAGTTGGTATTCAACTTTTATAGACCGAATATTAGATCATGTGAGCGTATATAAACATTTTAAAAGAAAATTTGAAACAGAGCACACAGAGTTCGAACCTAGGAGATGACTTTTTGTTTATGCAAGACAATGGTCCTAAATACACTGTCCATAATGTGAAACTCTGTCTGCTATAAATATCAAAACTCACTTGCATTCTCCTCCGCAATCGCCAGACGTAAACCCTATGGGACTTTTAGGAACGCAAGATTCTCCAACAGGATATAATTTCGAAAGACATGTTGAAAAGAGTGATTATCACAGAATGGAATAATATTTCTTTTGAGGAAACACCCAAACTGATCCAATCTATGCCCAAACGATTAACAGAGGTCCTTAGACGTAAGGGTTATCCAACTAGCTGCTAAAGTTTAATTGACAGTTCTTGGGAATTAATTTTTGCAGGTTTTCTTTATCTGCACTCAAACTTTCTCTTATAACTATTTATGTTATTTCTAAATTTAATTAATTTTTTAAAAACAATTCTTGATATATTCTTGAAATTGCTATTGAAAGCGAATGAATTATCTAAGGAATATAATGAATAAAAAAGGAAATTAATATTATTATAATATGCTTTTTTTTAAAATTTGCTACGAGTTTGGACTCGGACTTTTTCTGGCAAGTGTATATATTTGTTATACGCAAATCCTCTCCGGGATTGCGGAGACAGTTCAACTTGCATTACGATCCAATGGCTGCTCTCAAATACCTTATACGGATCCAAGAACAGCGTGACACACGGGTGGGTCACGCCACCAGGGATGCGGATGCTGGTATGAGCCACCGGTGGATCTTCATCGCCTCAGAGAAAGAACTGTTGCGACTCACGCCGGTGTGAACTTAGTAATTACTACTTTGACTTAATTTCCTATTTAAATATAAAAAAATCATGTGATTCGATACACGAGTCGGACACATCGTGGTACGCAAAGTTAATCACTTTAAGTTTTAATCAATTAAGTTAATAACTTTTTTCAAATTCACTTTTTTTTAACCAATAAGAGGATTATTATGTATATTGGTGTTCTTTATTCAAATTCATACTTTTTGTCTTGTTTCGTTTGCAAACATGGAGTTTTGTAAACCATTTTCCTCTTACTTCCTGTTATGTAAAAGCTTTGAAATTATGTACAGCTGTATGTTTCCAATGGCATTACCCTATTTTAATATTCTTCAAAACTTAATTACCAATTGAACAGTATCACGGAAGAATTTGCTGGTTCTGGTGTGGATTTGATTTCTCTCGAAAAGGATTACGCTCTTCTTTCCAATAACCAACTCTTTATTACGATCACAAAACTTACACACTGACAGTAGAAGCAATAATAACTCCCGGTGGTGCAACACACAAGTCGTGCGCGCCACCTATTGGATAAAATGTTTCCAACTTCTTAACACCAATTAAGTTCTGAAATTTATTAAATTTTAATTCCGCACTAGTGGCGCCACCTAATTGTGAATTTCTAAAAAAAAATGACATCAAGATACCACAATCTTTATAATAATGAATTATAAATTAAACACTAAAATTTAGAAAATAATTAACATAAACAACTCTACTATTTATTTCACCAATTAAAATGTGTTTTTAAAACTGTTTTTATTAATTTTTTTAAAAAATTGCTGAAAGCCCAGTGGTTTGCTCATTTTAGAAGTGACCCTTTCCACTCTTATGTCGAGTGTGACTCGACATTCTGAATGACTCATCTTTTACACATTCTCGTTGCATAGCGTTTATTATAAAAAACATATAATAGCAAAAACACAGATTAATTTTTAGGAATTGAAACAAATTAATAACAATATTTTTCAGCCTCTCAAAGCCCTAAATCAATCCTTACACTCACACGTGTATAATTATGCATCTTATAATCTTTCGGAGTTCAAAGGGTTAAGTTTGAAAACTCCAGATATCACCTTCTGACATTTTTTTTTTTAACAGGAAGTTGTATAATCCTCTTAACTTACGAGTACCCTTCACATCCAAGAATAATTATTAACCTAATTTTGCCATTCGTAAAAACTTTCGCCATTTTATCTTATTTTAGAAAAATAAAGGAATAAAATTACTTGTCTCGTTTGCTGGAATATTTTAGGGAATGAGAATCAAGTTAATAAATCCCTCTGAAACATGAAACAAATACGTATTAATTAACGTTTAGTACAATTTTAATACGACATCGTCCGATATTGTTCTATCTCGTATCAAGTTTAGGCATATGACGTGCATTCCATTGAAATGTAAGCACAAAACAACTTTTTCCGAAATCTAGCATTGGCAGTTTTTAAGTTCTTTTAAAATGAACTAACATTTTTAAAAACACTTTTTTACTAGTATACTACAATTTTTTTTAACTATGGTCTAATTTTCAGTCTTACATTTATAATTATTATTTAAAATGTTATGAACCTTGAAATCGATTTGTTTTCTGAAATTCACAACCAGGTGGTGCCAAGCGTATGGAACTGCATTTAATTAAATTAATCGATTTGCTAATCGATTAATTATGAAATATTAGAATTAAGATGAAATATGAATATCGATTAATATTGAAATATTAGTATATTATAATCGAAAACAGACAAATGAACAGAATTTGAAAAATAGATTGCAAAATTCAGTTTTCAAAGAGATGAATAAATAAATTTACATCGACTCTGCCTGAGATTAAATTTATATTGACTTCAAATATTCCTACGTAGATGCTTTCTGTTATCTCGGAATTTTCTTCAGCCTGCTGAAGTAGAGTTCTTGAATTTTTCTGCCTGATTGCGACTCTGACGGTATAATTGGCAAGAAACTCCGCTCAAAAATGTTTTCAAAGGATCTTGATCCTTTATCTATCTGTATACAAAGGGTTTTTGAAGATATTAATTAATGTTTAAAGTGGAGTTTTTTAATGTTATGCCTTAAGAATACTTTGAAAATATTAAATTTAATGTTTGATTTGATTGGGGGTTTCGGGGATTTTCAGCAACAAAGGAAATTTAATGTTTCTATTCTTGTAGTGCTCGATATTTACTTAAAATAAGAGCCTAATTTTGTGGAAAGGTTGCAATAATTATTCTTTATCGCTCATTTTTTTTGTCAACATCCAAAGGTTTGTTTGGCGGTTAAATTTTAAACCATACTATACGATTTAGATAATCACTGACGGTGAAATTTCTAAGCTAATGATTTAGATAATTACAATAGTTCCATTTAGAATTTAAATGCTTTAAGAGCCATTTCTAACCGATTTTAAAAGAAAGGATTACACAAACTAAAAGAACACGGAATTCAACTCTTTGTGTACTAAAGAAAGAACTGATTCGAATTTGGCGCTTGATATAGTTTCCAAATGGATTTGGCGATTGCTGAAATCGGAGGGTTACCGGAAAACGGGTGTGTGAATCCAAAATAAACCAGAAAACTCGTCCATAGTTCCACAGTATGGTAGGCTTAACTTTTTTGGCGAAGAGAGTCGAGTATACATTTTAGAATCCTACTGGTTCCTTTTAAGTAATCTAAACTTTTCATTCTCAAATTTGATACAAATCTACAACTGAATCGTTAACTGCAGAAAGGGAACAAGTCCAAGACGCAAAACTTTTTTAAAAAGAGAATGGCTGTGTTTTTTAATCAAAAATGCACATGAAATGTGTATCTGAAGACAACCTCGTGTTTTTAGAAAAAATTAAATTTGGCTTCACCATGAACGATAATAAATAGTTTTTTACGTCTCCCGTAAAATTAGTATTTTTTGACTTGTTCCCTTTCTGCAGTAAGTGATTCAAATGTAGTGTAAAGGTCACATACTAAAATTCATTACTCTGAATCGTTCCGTTCCTGAGTCATGTTCATAGACCGACATAATTTCAAAAATGTGTTTTTCGGACTCGGGAAGGACTACAATCTGGAGACTCGTCAAAATCTCGATTTCGAATTTTTTAACAATTACAATACTTTCGTTTCCATATTACGCATGAGGGAAAGTGAAAAAAAATATTCACAACGATACGTTCGACTTTTAATCAAATATTGGGATAAAGAAAAATGTTCTTTATTTCTTGAGAAACTCAAAATACTTTTTTCTACGGTTCATGTCATTCTGACTAATTCGTTTTTAAGCATGTTTCGGCAAAAAAAGCAAGAGGAGTTTTTGTCGTTAAAGGAATGCAAGAAAGGCTTAGAAAATGAATAATTTTGCACGCCTGGGCTTGAAAATGAAGTCAAAAGATTTTTTTGTTTCATTAGAAAGCATACAAAGAAATGGTTTTACTTTCTTTCCGTCTGTTTCATTAAATAAATTGAAATGTGCTAAAAATAACCTGAGTGAGAAAGTGAGGGAATAGAGAAACCTGCATGCAAAAAATATTAGAGATAGAAAACAGATTTTGGGAAACAGTACATTTTTTTTATAATCTGGAGCATGAGAAAATAAAATGAACGTATATAAAAATAATATTTTAAAATTAAATAATAAATTTTATTTGTATAAGATTAATATGTGTTGAAGAGAAACTACGGGAAAAGTATGGTAAATAATGACAGTAGAATGGTATAACAAAAATTATAATTTTAGATATAATTATCAATAAAACTCCAGCCACTCACATTCATTTTTAGCTTAACGCCGGATAATATCAAGTATTAACATGTTTTTAATATTTCATATTTAATCAGTTAGCGTTCTCAGACATAAGCATTTATGTACTATTACTCTATTAATAAGAAAATGCATTTCATGTGTATTGGTTTTTAATTCCACTAGTCTGTCGTTTTCAAAATATTATTCAAGACTTAGACTATTTTTCCTTTCCATTTGATTAGATCCAAAAATGTTCTGGCCTTAACACAAGTTTACTTGCTAGCTGGTAAAATAAAACACATTTGTTATTTATGTTTACATTCAGTTATCTTAATATAAATAAAAGTCATTGTGGGTATGTATGTTTGTATGTATGTTCCACTTCTCCTAAACCACGGCACTGATTTCAACCAAACTTTGTACACTTATTAATTAAGACAAGGGGAAGATTACTGTCAAATTTTCAAAGTGCAAATGTTAATTAAACAGTCAGTTAATTAGAAATTAACCGAAACCGTTTTTCCGCAGTAACTTCGGAGCAAATTATAACTCAAAAATTATTTTTATACCATCTTAAAGTTCAAATTTTTACCTTTTCAATGATACTTATTTGATACCTTTTTTACTTTTCAATTTTTACCTTCTCGATGATATTTAATGTCTGTGACATTTTTTCTTCAATTTCATTAATTTTTCAAAATTTATTAAATTGTTAATCACCTGCAGACGATTTTGAAATAACGCAAATTTATAGCTACTCCGTTGCTAGGCAACGGTTAGACTTTGAACTAATTTACCTTTATTTCTGAAATTTTTGCTTATTTTTATAAATATATTTTATATAAGAAGAGAGAGATCATCATCAACTTTTAAAAGCCCTAATCTTGAATCTTCTTAAAATTTCAGTTAATTGGAAATTAATCAAGATAAGGCATTTTCCGTGATATTTTTCGAAAATATGCATTATGTCACAAAAACTATTTTTACACATAATTAAAGTTTAAAAAATTATCTTTTCATGGCACAAGTTTCATTTCCGTTCAATTCGTTGCCCTCATTTTCAAAATTTTTCAAAAATTAAATTGTGTATAAAATTTACAATTTGTAACACTTTTTTTTATTAGTGAAGAACAGGAATACATAAGAAGAACTGTTGCTATCTCACATTAGAAGAATTCTGAATGAAGACTAATTATTTTTTATTCATATTTATTTCAACGCTTTTTCTTAATTAAATATTTACTATGTAATTAATTATCCCAAAACGTCCGTTAAAATCTTTCTTATACTTCAAGATTTATGAACAAAATTTCAAGTACCTATGCAACAAATATTAATAACTTATGGAGAAAATTAGCTATTGGCGGTTTTTAAAAATCGTCTGGTTCAATTGATATTCTCATTTTAATTATAAAACGTTTCAGAAGATAAAAGAATTTTGGGTATTGTAATTTTCTATGCAAAAGTAGTTTTTAACAACAAAAATATTACATATAAAGTATTTTAATCCCGAACATAACAGCTAGTGTATTATAAAACTCATTTTATTGAATGAGTTGTTGATTTTATCTTGTTGATTGAGATATGTGTTATTACGCTGACTTTGGTATCTTCTTGATACTTTCGTGTTTTTACAATATTTTATAATAGTGGGAGATTTCAGTAATACTCTTGTTCATTGAGATGTTATTTTTTAGAATAAAGAATAGAACATAACATATCTCTATCTATAATTAAAATAAAAAAAAATCCACATTTCAGTTCACTAATGAAAGTGCGTTTTTAAAAACTGTTACCAAATTTATTTTTATCCATATATGCTATAAATCAACCACAGTCACACTTATTCTATTTGAATTTGTAATATAAAAAGGTCGTTTATAGCCGAGCTACAAAACTTTGTATTTTGTCGTTTACTGAAATATTAAACTATCAATAAATGAAATCACAGATTATATAAAATACTTTCACCCCACATAATCCAAAATTTTATTACATTCAAATTCTTCGCTGATATCGATGTGAAAAATATGCACAAATACAGAAAAACTCTGTATACAATTAATAATTCATTTGGCCACTGATAAAAGTAAATATGCTTCATAACAACAATCACATGCAAGTAGTTATATACTTGGATTCATAAGTCCTATATCGATTCATTTCTTCAAAAAATAAGGTTTCCAAATAAACAGAACGTAGGTGAACAAAAAAAAAATAGATTTATTTCGAGAGATCTTAAAGATACGCTTACCGATAGAATATTTAATTCAATCAAATTTAAAATAACATTGTATTCGCAAGTACAGTATCTGCAAATAAAATTTGATTCAAAAACTTGATACCTGTAGATAAACTCGTCCTTTGAATTAGACTAATTTAAGATTTCTAGATTTAAACAAATCTGTATATTCGCAATTTGTTACAAGTTTACTCGAGGTTCTAAATTGATACCGTAATTTTCGCATGTTACCCTCTTTCTGCTAAAGGGAAAGTGAATGGTCATGCAACTTCGAAATAACTCACGAAGTAGAGATGTTCCTCGATCTTTTAGATTCCATTTCTATATTCTCCGTTTTTCGACCACGTTTCTTTTTTCTTGTATGTTCAATCTGGTCGTCGTGAAATCCGTTCCAATTCTTCACTTGGCGACACTGATGACTGTGCCCACACTGGTTATCTTTAGCTTCAAAACAGAAAATTTTAACAAGCACTTAGTGGCTTACAATAAAGGAAAACACATACGATAATTAGACTCAAGTTAATTTATGTAACTTAAGCCAGACACGTATAAAACTCGTAACCCACACTACAGACCAGTTCAACCACTGTAATGTTATCTCGGATCTTTTGAAACAGTTAATTTTTCTGTAAGAAAATAATTTTGAGATAATAAATTATGATCAACTGTCATAAAAAATATAACATGTGAAAATTTACAGGTGTATTATTATTAATATACAGGGTGATTCAGTTCCAGTGTGACAAACTTCCAGGAGGGGTAAGAGTCAGAAAGACGATTCGAAACGACATAGCATTGAAGGTTCGAAAATGTATTTTTTGGACATCGGAAATGTAATGAAAAAAAACTAGAACAGAAAGAAGTGAAACAGAAACTATAAGTGCAACAATGCAGTTTGATCATGAGATTTAAATTGGAAACAAACACAAATGTTGTAGGCGTTCAAAATTTCGACCGCATGCCCTTGCATATACTTACCATCAGCACTTCATGAGATCCCTAAAATTCTGGGAGATTCCAGTCGTATCTAAGACCTCCCTGGCAGCTACTGAAATGCGAGCTACAAGGTCTTCAAATGATTCAACGGGTACGTTTCAAATGATACAATGATACATTTTTGCTTTCATATGATCCTAGAAGAAATCATGGCACTAGGTCCGGCGATATAACAGGTCAGTGAACCGGATCACCACACCCGATGCAGTGCTATCCAAGTGTTATGAGCTATAATGTTTATGAGTTGACAGATTTCAATGATGAAATGAGAGAGGCTCTTACCATGCTGGAACCACACTGAGCGGCTCGCCGATACATGAACAAGTTCTTCTTCCGAAGTTTCCAGCAGAACTCACTGTAGAAAAATCAAGCATTCCCTACCACCCAGTCGAAGAAATATGAGGTAAGGTCTTATGAGATGATCTCCAACAATGCCGCCCAAACATTTACAGCAAAGCGGTTTTGGTGTATAAGTTTGCTGACCAATCTCCATGCAACGTCCTCCCCCACATGAAGAAGTTATTTCCGACTCTACATCACAATTTGATTCCGAATCGTCTTTTTGTCCCCTGACCTTTCCGTAAGTTTGTCGCGCTGATCTGAATTTTACTATTTGCGATACCAAAAAATACTCAATTTTGAATGGCATCTTTGTAAATCGGGCCATTAAAGAAGAAAAAGATTGGATCTGATAAAATTACCGTGATAAAAAGAAATAGAACTTTCGACTGGGAAATTAACAAATATTTTTCCAAAATGTCAACATTATGTCAGACACATTTTATAAAACAAAAATAACAGTAAAAAATAAATATTAATGAATCATTCAATAGTATGAAGTTTTTATTGCTCCATTCGTTAACTTATTAACTCATTCTTTTAAAAGTACTCGTTCTTTTCTCGTGATACTCAGTATAAATTAATTTTTCTCACTCGCCAAACACATTTAAATGCTTGAATGAGTAATTTAATGAAACAGAGTTCTCGAAATAAATAACATGAAAAAGTTTGCTTTTAATCTGTTTTCATTTTACAAATGATCTTTTAATTGGATTAAATGCATACTTGATCATTAAAAAATCACTGTAATTGGAAGACTGTTCTCTTATTTCAACTCGATAACAAGACACGACAGCGTTTTCTGGAATTCATTCGAGTGTAAAATAATGTGGAATTCTTTTGTGTAATTTAAAAATATTCTCGTGTCTTTGCTTAAGTGAAGATTAAACAAGATGCATCCAATGGACAGGAAATTGTGCAGCAGATGCAAATTGGGTTGTTTATTTTACTTTGTACTTTTTAAGAAAATTGGACCATGGAATTGATAAAGCATTTATATATGACGGATAAAGAATTCATTATGAAGCTTTCTAATTACTAATGAAATTTAAACAAATATTGTTAAAAATTTCAGACAACAGTCTGTTATCTATGCTGTTTATAGGATGCTGATTAAGGTGTTGGCTCTATGTTATGACCATTAACCACTTAGTTTATTTTTTCAACCAATAAAGTCCAATAAATTTTATTTTTTTGTTAGTTATCTCTGAAGTCTAGCTTGAGAAGGCATTATCGTCAACTTAAGTGTTTACAACTGATAAATTTAAGTTTTTAGAGCAATTTTCACATGACTGTTTTAAGTCCCTTTTTTACTAAAAGCCAACGTTTTCGTCATAGTCAGGTGCTGCACAAGAAACCAAACTTTGCAATGATAGATACAGAAATAAATTTAGAAAGTTGTTTATTTGAAATTTATCAGTTGGAAAATAAAAACATCAAGAAAGAATGAATCTTCGCTAACCTCCGTCATCTGAACTCGTGTATAATAATAATTATTTGGTAATTTGACCTGCCCTAACGGACATGTAGTTTTAAGGCTGTCACTTAGTTTCGGAGCAGTTCATTCTATCCCTTATGGACATGCAGCGGCAGTGAATCTTGCGCCAAGAAAATATTTACATACTTACTTACTTGGCCTTACGGACATATAAATTTCGCCCACTAGCAGTTCCGAAGAACGCCAGCATTGTCGATATTCAAAGTGGAGCTCAAAGTTAACCCATTATACGCCAAAACTCTATTATTTTACTTTTTCAAACGAAATTACATTTATATGATAACATAAATGAAATATGAAAGAAAACGCTATTCCTGATTTTTTAATTAAACATATTAATCAACTTTTAATTAGAATTAATCATTTTAGTTAGAAAAATAATGGTTATTGGATATCTATCTTTGATAGAAGTCAGCTCAACACTCCTTGCTACAATCAAAGCTAAAAATTGTTCTGTTTATTTGAAAATAAAATGAAAAGAGTCCAAAAGAAGAGAACATGGCAGATAATGAGTCAAAACAAATTACAGTAGACGACGGATTGGTGGATGACCGAAGGCAGGCCATATATGAAATCCGGCACCTCGGCATATAACCAACGGTTAGTACGGACTAACTCTTTTTAATAAAAGGAAATTAGTTATTTCTAATTCAAGATTTGCTGCTCCGTAAAAGATACGCTGAAATTAAGCAATCTTAGTTCAAGTACTAAAGTTAATAATTAATATCCCCCCTAATATACACAATTTCTCGATTAATTACAAAACATCAAAAAATCGCAATAATAAATAATAAAGAAAATAGGAAAGAGAACAGGAAGCTAGGGGGAAGAAACTCAGTACAGTGCAATAAATTCATAAAACATACAAAGAGAGTTGCAGCTAATGTAAGGAACAAGTACTAATAGTAAAATAAAATAGTAAAAATATAACAAATAATAAAACCATACAATAGCAATATAAGTAACCAACATATCATCATAAATAGTTGCAGTCATTCAAAAAAAAAGATAATAAGAGAACAAAAGAACACATCTTCAAGGAGACTGCTTCATAGCTGCTGACACCTGGAAAGGCAATCACCATTTCCTCGCATAGTATATTGAATGCAATGGGATTCTCAGAAATCCTATCTCCTTATCAGTCTCTGTATGATCCTACGCATTTATTGAAAATAGCCGGCAGATGGTGATAGATTAATGGATAGGGTTTGTAGAATAAAGAATTCCATTTTTCGAGTGTCGAATTACTATAGGGCTCAAACGTTGTGTATATGCATGCTAAGCAACTGGAAAATAGTGAAAACAATTATACGTTGAATCTTCATTTCACGAAAAGGGGCAAAAGTTTTGAGAAAAAATGGCATAAAAATCCCCAGATTTTAAATTTGCGCTAAAATTATATCAAGCACCGTTTTTAGTTCCTAATGGCGTCTAAGTACTTCGTTTTAGTTTTCTGATGACAAAAAAAATTATATTTGGAAACCACGTGCTACATTTCGAGTTCGCGCAAATTGCCTAAAGTTTTAGAATTTAGGTCAAAAATTAAGTTTTTAATAGTTTAACAAACATAAGCATTCTGGTATTTTAAATTATAAAAGGCATCTTCCTGTATAATTATGTTGGATTTTATAAATTCTATTTTGATAATTGTACATCATTTTGCAGTTCCTAGTCCATTTCACAGTTTTTTTATGAAATGACCCGGAACTCACCATGAGGAGGAGGTTGCAATTCGAGTTGCACCCATAAACTACCTAAAAATAGAGCTAATTAGGGTGTGGAGATTTTTTTTAATTACTTTGATTTAATCAAGGACTTTGATTTAAATTCAAATTTTTTTTCAGATTTTCGCACTATGGATCTTGAGAGTAAAGTTGCTTTAATGTAGTCATTCCTGTTTCCTTGCCTGCACACATTTTCTGCAGACTGCGACTAGTTTTGCGTATCTTTCAAGTGCCAAGGTGTGGCATGGGAAAGTTAAAATTCAAATTCAGGAAGAGATTTATCTTTCAGAACTGACGATAAAGTCTTTGTTGTCAAGCTTTACATCAGTGGAAGAGGCGACACCTTTTATTTTGTCCAACCTATCGGCTCATTATTGTTGGTCACATCAAAATTTTTGGAGTCTTAAAACGGACTTTCGGAATTTAGATTCTTGTCTTTAGTAACCAACTCTCGAATGTGTTCTCTCATTCGCTGTCATATCCAAGAACATGTTCTTTGGGTTACAAAAGCACGCGTTTTTCTTAATGGAAGGATCGATTATTCTTTTAATATCGTCTAACCAATGTCTTGTTGTTTTAACAACCATCAAGATGTATTTCAGATCATATTTCACTGACTGATATCTTTTAATATCGAACCAAACAAGAGCATATGTAGTCGCAATGTAGTTTACAAACATTTTTAGTTTGTTTGTGGGACTCTGTTGGGAAATGAAGACCCATAAGATTGAGTTTGAACATGTCATACATCGGGAGTGACTGAAAAGTCCAGGGTCACTTAAGCCGGATATGGAGAACATTATCCCGTCTGGATTACTTCGACAAAATCCGGAAGGTACTATTGGTCTCAACTATTATCATTTTGACATTTAGTTGCACCGGTTTACATTGATTTCATCTAACCCAATTGCTTTGACATTTTTAGCGGGTAATTTTTCTCAATTAGGCAGTGTGGTGGTGTGGTTTGTGGTTTAAAGATTTTGACTTTTAGGATTTAAACCAAAGATCATCAAAACACCACTCGATTAAAAATCTTTTAAAGTTAATGGCCTAAAGAATCATAATTGCGTTGTATAGAGAAATTTTGCAATAACCTCCAGGTTTATCATTTAAATCAATGAATAAATTCAGATCTAGTAAAATTCCCTTGAAGTCAGTGTGCTTTGAGATATAATTAATGACAGACACCTAAATAGAAATAAAATAACAAAAATATTTAAAATCTAGTATTGTATTGAATTGTATATCTTGGCTAATATATAACACTACTAAATGCAAAACATAGTCAATATATTTTTATATGGAGAGGCCCCTTCTACTTCTAAGCATTTACTTATAAAAAACATAACACTTCAAATATAGGACATACGTTATGATTCACTCTAGTACACATTGCTTTTAGTTATTCTTCAAATTTACCATTTAATTTGATAGCTATCCTTGCACATTTAGTAAAATTTAATTCAAGTGTTATTATTCAGCCAAATACAATTTTTTTATATTTTACACAATCACATTAAAATTCTTGTGTGCCTGCCTATACATCACATTTACTTGAGAATTCACTCTGGCAAAGTTAAAAGGGTTATCAGAATAATCTCTTTAATAACATAACAAATGCCGGGATTCACTTCTGGATTAAACTTTTAAATTTCAAAAAAATTACTTAACTGACATGTGTGGCTGATTGTTGCTGGCATGGCAACTCTCCATGGGGAAGCAACCTGGCACGAGGTGGATACCAATTTAGGATTTTTTTTGGATCTCCCTTCTTGTCTCTGGCAGCCTGGTCATTTTCTCATCTCCATCCCTGGGAGCTTCAAGCATGGCGGTAGGTGATGGCACTCCTGGGACAACAGCGAATTCCGGTAGGCCAGCTAGATATTCATTTGCCGGACATCATCTCCGAAGTCTCTTTAACCCTACTCACGCTTAGCATACGCACTTTCGGTGCACGGCCAGCAATGTCCGCATCACCGCTTCGCCTTAGCAGACACCGTCCTTCTTCTCCTTAAATCTTTCCAAAATCTCCGAAGAGAGTCTCCATGAAAAATCTTCCAACTTTATTTTTGTTTCTCCCAAAACAATTATCTTCCTTCTTCCCTTCAAAATTCCGTCTCTCCAAAATTCTCCTTCCACCATGCACCAGCCATTTTGAATCACCCGGGAAGGATCGCCAAGCAACGCCAAACCGCCAAAATTTTTAAAACGGGCGAAGGCACGGTTAGAATTTAATTTCGCTTGCCAAGGAAAGCAAACCTCGCCAACTCGAACCTGAGTGGATAGAGCGAGCAGTAACTGCCCACATCGTACCCAATCAGAACTAGGCAGCCCTATCGCTGGCCAAAGAGTGACTTTCAACTTTAATTTGGAAAAAGGGGGATTTTAAGAAATTTACTGTTTCCAGTTGTCAAAGCGGACAGGAAGAGAGGCGTGTCAAATCCATCTGATCAACATCTTGCTGGACCCGTTTCCTCTGGACAAAGTGAAGCGATAGTCCACCAGAGTTCTGAACTCTAATAAACATGTCAAGGGGCAAAGGGGAAAAACACCAACTTCCTCTCTGAAATGACAAAGAAATCTGTGGATCGTTTATCCGACAAATGCGCGTAGGATTGTATTCTCACCGAGTTTGTCGGTTCGAAAATTTGTTTCTTAGGGGGGGGGGGAGGAAATGCAGCTGTGAAGAAGTTTGTTTACGCTTTACTTGCAGTGTTTTGCAGAACAACACGAAACTCAGGCATTTAAATTTAACTCGGAAAACTACACAGACAATTATACGTATTTTAGAATTAATAAATAAATGCGCATTAAGCATTTTAAATCAAACAAGGGGACTTATTACCTTTAAAATGAAACTAAACATGGATTAAATATATTAAATTCACAATAGAAAAATTGATAGAATAAAAAAATGGAAATATCAGAATTTGAATCTGTCAAGAAGAATTTGTACCTTTATAGAAATATATATATAAAAACATTGTTATTTCAACATGACAGCAGTTGTTTGCCAATTTTTCCAGAGTTTTTCTGTTGGCTTTCTCCTCACTGTTTACATGCCTGTATTAATCCTGATTATCAAAGAATCTGTTTGCAGTGGCTGCGCCGATTGAGATTACCATCAAATGAACGTCTTAAAAATGAGAGGATTGCATTAAAAGTACCAGGAATGTCCAAGACAGTTCTTTATGGAATTAATTGGGATTTGGGTAGCAGGGAATGGAATTCTATGGCTCTGGGATATAGAAGCAAATAAAAACAAAAAATTATGGGGAAGCTATGTTGAAAAATAAGCGATGTACCAGTAAATAATACGGAGCAGATGATTTTTCAAATAAAAATGTTTTGATTAAAATGGGGCCATTGTATCTTTATTTTTGCGAACGCATAATAATACTGGATTAGTGACTGATTTTCGAACATCTATTAAAACTCAAATTTGGTTCTGACCTTGCTTTTATCCTTACATGTAGGACTGACACAAGGAACTCATTAACAAAAAACGTGAAAAGTATGGAAGACATTTTTAAACTCAGTTCAAAAAATGGTAATTTATAAAATACCAAATTTAATTAATTTGAAAGAATATTTTTGAAAAAAACTTTCGAATCATAAGCAGGAATCTAGACTTCCAATCAAATTAACTAGAAAGAAGATCGTGAAAATAAACTTTCAAAAAGGAAGAAACGAGGTCGAGGTAAATTTTTTGTAAAAGTTACAATAATAGGTATATTATTAGATGTATAATATAAAACACTTCTTATGCCTGAGATGTCATCCTTTTTCATTTCTATGAATTAATTTACAGCTTCAATGTCATTTTTCCTTCATCTAACCCGTGTTACAAATTTTATTGGGGCAGTCTAGACATAGCTTAAAATGTTTGCAATTTTTGTAATGGTGGATTCTCCTTATTCTGAAATTTCTGCGAGATTTTTCTTGAGCTGCTGCGATGCAAGCTAATTAATTGCGTAACTTTTTCTTTGAGTGTGAAATTTTTATTTACTCTCTTCTATGTTACAAAATTCCCTTTAATATTTCAGAACACTTAATTATCTGAATTTCATATTTAAAAAATAAGAGACATTTAATGTAGCAACTACATTTGTTTTTCCAGAGAAGAAGGCTTGTAGACATTACACAGACGATGTTGAAACATAAAATTTTATTTTCTACTCTTGCGCATCGCAATACTTTGTAGAACTTTCGCCGGTCAGAACTTTGATAGAGCAAAAAACTGATTAAAAGTGGCGCAAAATCATATTTACAAACAGAATAAATCCACATTTTCCACAAACGTCTACACAAGTAAAGATTTAAGCCAAACTTAATAAGATACAATCACTTTTTTAAAAATAAATCGCAGTATTATCAATATTTACTTGCAGAACACGTTCGCAGTTGAAGCGAAAATAAAAGCCTCAGCTGATAAATGCACTAACATTTAATGTGATATCATACGGAGAAAAACAACACAAAATTTACTATGATTTTAAGATTAATCGAAAAATTTCTTTGATTCCTGATAACACTATTGTTACGGACCTGTAAGGTCTCTTCCCAGCAATGTTAGTCTCATGGTTGGAAAGAGACATTTACAGAGGTCGGAGGAGGCGTAGCCAATACCCCCTGACCTTGGTGATCATCTGGAGACTTGGCGACAAATTTATTATCTTTGAAAAATATTAAAATTACACTGGCCATAAATTGCCAACGATGTTCCAGTGGTTTTAGGGTAATTCCGTGATGCTGATTGCAAATCCGGCATTCTTTTTGTCATATTTTCTCTAGTTTTCGGCATAAAGTAAAAATTAGATTTCAATATTAATATGTACGCACCATTCAAATCGCATTGAAACTACCTCAAATATAAATCAATAAAAAAATTAAATCGTTTCAATAAATGAACTTAATCCTAAAGAATAATCAATATATAAATCTATGCAGAAATCTCATAAAATATGTGTCAAATGCAAGTAAGTTAAAGAATAAAATTTTAAACAATATTAATGAATGAAATAATGAAATGAATTTCAGCAAATAAATAGATGAATCATAATGGTATTGTGAAATTGCATGATGATGTTGCATTAAGTCCAATAAAATGAAAATTAAATAAGCTGGTTCAATTATTTCATGGAAAAGCTTTTATATGATTTCCTCTTGCGTACAGTGGAAGTTTCGCGTTGGAGTCGCTAGCAGTAATTTGCCACCATATGTGTGTCTCACCTCCATGGAAATCTTTGTCCCATTACTTTGATATCCTGGTATCTGAAGTCTTTTTTCAAAGGTGAGTTAAATTTTGTTAATTTCTGTATTATTAGCATACGTTTCTGCACTAACAAATAATATTCTAGTTTTGGAACTTAATTTTGCAAGTGTTACCCTAAACAAAGAAAATAAATATATTTGATATTTTTTAGACCTAAATAACCTCTTGCTATGCATTCAACAAAAATACGAAAAAGTAACTGAACTTAAGCGACAAAATGACTGAAGCAAAATAAGAGTAGGGGTCACATCAAGGGTCACACTTCGACGTATATTTATTTTTCATTTGTTACTTAAAAATGTAATTTCTAGATGATGTTGTAGTTCTCTTTTCTTTTTTTATTAGACTTTTGCTATGCATAAGTATGCTGCTGCATTCATTCGGCAAAATGATGTGTGAAGATTATGATGTTGATTAGGAAGTAAAAATTCCATATTAAAGTAATTTCACATATGTTTGACAATTTTGAAAGGAATTTGTGGCAGGAAGTTATAGACCGATTTTGATGACATAAAATTTATAACTTTTAAAGAGTTGGGTACTTAACAGCTAATGCTATAATAAAGAGATTGTAGCTTTAGTGGTAAACGCAACACGCAAAGCTATCTAACGAATAACGTTTATTAACAAACATTTGGATGAACACATTAACACTAACAAATTATATTCATGATGTTGACACTGATACTACAAGAACAAAATACATTATATATAGTGCTGAAGGAAGAACAAGTTGTAGTGCTGCCTGTGCTGATTTCCATATGACTGCTGCATGGGAAAATAAATGACGGTTTGTTTCCATGGTGGTCAGAGATACCGATCGCCATAAGATTAAGAGAAATTTCAAAAATTAATGAAAAACAGCCGATCAAAAGGCCTAATTTCATCACTTTTTAGGACTTTTAATGCCCATTCGAGGCTGTATATATCAATCAATTTAATCAATTTTTCCTTGTTTTATTTCTCACCAATTCGCAAATTTTTCCGCTGTGTAGTGACTGGGAAACAAATTTTGACTTTCTTCGGTCCATCCTACTGCAGACACGAAATTAAATTCACGAAATCAATTAAAAAATTATAGAGCGTCTTCTATTTAGTACGAAAAGATACCTTGCGCACAATAATGCTAAGAACAGAACGTATAAAACACGCATTTGTTTGGTCGCGATTTCCAACACTCTTACGCCAGAAAAGCGTTAGAAAGAAAAATAGCAATTAGTTATCAGCAGATATTTTTATTTTCGACTTTATAACGACTAAGTCATTGGGTCGACGTTTATTGTTTAAAAGATGATCGTTTCTCCTGTTGTCGCGAGTTGTTACGTCACAGGTTTGGAAAATTGCGACCAAACATATGAGTATTTTACACGTTTTGTTCTCAGCATTATTGCACTCAAGGTGTCTTTTCGTACTAAATAGAAGACTCTCTACAATTTTGTTATTGGCTTTTTTCCGTATCTTGTACCATTTTCGAGATAGGAACTCTAACTCCGTTCGCTGTTTTCCGCCAGGTGGCGCTGTAACTGATCTCACCGTGTAGCGCATGGTCACTTTACTATACTTAAGACACCAACTTTATGACCTAAGCTGTCACCGTTTAGAAGTTAAGGGGGGGGTATAACGGATATAAGTGGGAACCCTGTTTAATAGTTTGATCGTTCCGTATAACATTTTAAAAAATTTCTAATGTTATATTAAAAAAATAAAAATTTTATCTGTTGAATAACAGATTGCTCTTGGTTCAAATTTGGACAGCAAGTTATACTTACTTCTGTACAGTTTTAGATGGAGATGAATTCGATGAAGATAAGTGAAATTTTATGTTTTGCAAAGTGAGTTAATGCAATACTCAAAAAAAATCAGTTCAAAAGTAGAAGACAAATGAAGTTTTATGTTTTACAAATTTAATAAATGTGTTGCTCAAAAAGTGAATTCAAAGCAGTGCCTCAATTTGGTTATAATGCTGGCGAATTATATATTTTTTGAGTTTGTAGAAAAATGTCAATTGTCGAAAGAAAAGAATAAAATGTTCTAAGAAATTTACTCATCGAAAAACATTTAAAGTTTTGCTATATTCCAAAACGCAAGTGTATAAATTTGATTCATCCACACTAATTAAACCAACAGATCGTTTGAGTACATAAAATCAAAACACTGTCTTTTTGTCTTCGAAAATAATTCTGTGTTGAAGCATTTACTTCTAGGCTATCACCGGATGTCTTTGTTGTAACAAAACATGTGATTTCTGAAGTTACTAAGGGAAGAAAAGGGTTCAATTACAAATGATTGATTGATTATTATCTGAAAAAAGAGAAGTTTTCTTATAAGGAAGTGAAAAATATCTTTTGTGTGTCGCTTTTCATACGAATAACAAAGCGTACTGTTTGTCATCGAAATAACCTTGACATTGCTCGATCGCACTTAAAAGCAAAAGGTTAATTGTTTTCCAATAATAACTTTTGCATCTTCTATTTCGAACACAATTGCAACTGTGAAATGCGTTTAATAGTTTAATACGATTGTATGATACTTGAACCTAATGATTTAACAAGCCTTCTCAATTAATGCTGTCAGAACTCTTGTTTTACAGAATCCAAGGCCAATTTCGAATTCCATTGAGACATGTTTGTGTATTTAAGGAGCCTAGCTGTCTAGGAGACATCTAGGTTTAATTAATACTAGTTACACTGGCGAGCTTTGTTGAGATGATCAGTTGTTCAAGTAGAAATTCGCGTCAATTACCTCATTGTGATATCGCGTGGTGTTAGATTCAAGTTTCAGAACTAATTTTAGAAATCATACAAAGAATATCGTCGCTTAACAATCAACACCGCCTTTCGCAATTTTCCAAATTTTAGAAAAGGAGTGAAAAACTTAATTTGTTCAACCAGTTACGAATATTTCCGATTTTGTTTCCCATCTCTTATGAAGTTGAGAATGATTGTTGATACCAGATGTGAAAAAATCGAAAACCAGCGGCGTAGAGACTAGAGCATGGGAGGGGTATACATGCCCCACGCGCAAGTTTTAGGAGGTGGCATGGAGTCAAAACGTTACTGCGTTCATACCATTTTTAAAGCAAAATATGATGAAAGAGCATAAAAATAAAACCATACCTATGAAACCATTTACGCCTACTAAGCCACTGATGACGACAGGGGTAAAAAAACAACTATATTATTCTCCGGGCGCCTTACCCTCGATACGCCATTGGCAACGTTGACAAAACATTAGTACGTTTATGTCATTTTTAAACACTTTTACTAAGTCGAAATGTTTCATGTTTGTACGCATGTATGGTTGGAATTTTGTGATCGATTTTTCACTCGTTTCTTAATGCACTACAGTTCTGAAATTTTGTATATTTATTGGGTCTTGATGACAATGCAATATTTTAATAATTTTAGAGCTCTCAATCATCAATTTTAAAAAAAATCGCAAAATTGCGTTTGCACTCGGCAGATTTCCGGGGCGCCATCTATAGTATTTTTGAGAACTATTGGTAATGGCGTTTTTTTTCTCAAACAAACATCTCTTGTTTAAGGTCAAATACGATGAGGGGGCGAAAAAATAACCATCTTCTGGGCGTTGTTTATACAAGCTAAACCACTGATGATGACGAGAGGGGCAAAAAAAATTATATTATTCCTCGGGTGCCGCTTACCCTCACTATGCCTTTGTCAGAAATATGTGTTATTGGCTATGAAAAATTCTTTTTCTGTACTTCATTAACGTAGAAGGTATAAGACTGCATAGGATGGTATTGCAACGGCATCTAGTAGATTAGCCGATAATGAGAGCTGCTAAATGAGTACATACTGAATTACTTCTGTCCGGGTTTCCAGTGGCGTAGCGACCGTGGACAAGGGGATATAGATGCCCCGGGTGCCAGTTGTAAAGGGCGCCATGGAGTCAAAACCTACTGCTTTTATACCATTTTTAATGCTAAATACGATGAGAGGCGTATTGCGCTTGTTAGCTGTTGACGATAGGGATGAAAAAATCATTTTCTGGACGCCACTTACTTTCGCTACGCCACTGGCCGTGGTGACAAAACGTTAATGCGTTTATGTCACTTTTTCAAGTCAAATACGATGAGGGGGTGAAAACATACCATGCTCCTGGCGCCGTTTGGACAAGTTAAGTCACTGATGATGACGGGGGAGGGGCGAAAAAAGCATATGACCCGGGCACCATTCACCCTTTTCACGCCACTACGAGTTTCCTTTTTTGTGTCTTGCATGTAATACTTCATACTCCGATTAGTTAATGACGCACTTGCAAATGTTACGAAAAAAACTTTGTTTCAAGAGAAAATTTGCATTTTGAGTCAACAAAATGCCTAGCATCAGTTTCGGATATATTGGTTATACAGGAGACGATTTATTGTATTTGTATTATATCCTTTCTTATCAGACAGAATTAGGCTCTACTGTGGTGTGGTGGTGGGTGTAAAAATTTAGACTTTTAGAATTAACCCAATGATTCATCAGATCACTACTCGAATAAAAACCTTTTAAAGTTAATGGTCTAAAAACATATATATGCGTTGTGTAGTGAAATTTGCAATAACCTCCAGGTTTATCATTTAAATCAATGTATAGATTCAGATCTAGTAAAATTCCCTTGAAGTCAGTGTGCTTTGAGATATAATTAATGACAGACACATAAATAGAAAATAATAAATTTATTTAAATTCTAGAATTGTATTGAATTTCTTGGCTAATCAATAACACTATTAAATGCAAACCATATTCATACATTTTCATATGGAGAGGCCCCTTCCACTTGTAAGCATTTACTTATAAAAAACATAACACTTCAATAATTGGACATATGTTGTGATTCACTCTAGTACACATTGCTTTTAGTTATTCTTTAAATTTACCATTTAATTTGATAGCTATCCTTGCACATTTAGCAAAATTTAAATCAAGAATTATTATTCAGCTAAATTCAATTTTCTTAGATTTTACACAATCACATTAAAATTCTTGTCTGTCCATACATCACATTTACTTGAGAATTCACACTGGCAAAGAGCACTCATTGCTTTTAGTTTTTTCTTTAAATTACCATTTAATCTGATAGCTATCCTTGCACATTTAGTAAAATTTAAATCAAATATTATCACTCAGCTTAAATCAATTCTTTTAGATTTTACACAATTACATTAAAAATCTTGTCTGTCCATACATCATATTTACATGAGAATTCACTCTGACAAAGATAAAAAGGTTATCAGAATAATCTCTATAATAACATAACAAATGTTGGGATTCACTTCTGGATTAAACTTTTAAATTTCAAAAAAAAATTACTTATCTGGCAGGGGGTGGCTGGGCGACTCTTTACGGTAACAATCTGGCATGACCCTAGCGTAGGATTCTTGGCATCCGAGAGTCTAAATGCACGATGGCAGGACTACATTTTCCTCTGGCAGACTTGATGACACGACCACTGGCTGTGACAGGACCTCATGTATGTCTCGCTCTGTGGAGTTCTGGCTCGAACTGGGCTACTTCTTGTTTTCCAATCTTCAGAGTATGGAATTTAATGTTGAGTGAACGGCATTATCAGTCCGAATGCATTAAGCTCCGCAACACATGGATATTAAAAAAAATGGAAGGTTTCGTTTCCAGTCCAGTCATTTGTGACATTCGGAAAGAAAGATTTCTCAAGACTTTTAGCGTCTTAAACACGATAAATGCAGTTCATGCCTTCGGCTTACGTGTATTCACTTTCGGTCATAAATAACATAAGAACACGGCCCAATCAGCGCAAGGATGGTCGCTACCGCAGCAACATGGAGTCAAGTTCATAAATGCTAACCCAAGTGTTCTGTTGTTTCATGGACGAGTATTCAGCTTCAAAGCACTTCGAGCCGCCTTCCTTCCCGTTTCGCATCACTTTTTCTTTCTTATCCACCGGAACCCTCTCATCAGGCAAATCTTCTTCTCCTCTTTTTTCTCTTTTTTTCAGACCAGAAGCCAAAAGAATCTCTCTCCACCACGCACCAGCCAGCCATTTTGAATCCCGCGGTGAGTCGCCAAGTTCACGCCAAGCCGCCAAAATCTTAAAACGGCCAAAGGCACGGTTAGAATGAAATTTTTCTAGCCAAGGAGGGCGAACCTCGTCAACTAGAACCTGAGTGGATACAGCGCACAGAAACTGCTCGCATTTCACCCAATCAGAACGAGGCTGCCTTATCGCTAACCTATGAGTGACTTCTTTCTTTAATTGGGAAAAGGGGGGATTTTAAGAAATTTACTGTTCCCAGTTGTCAAAGCGGACAGGAAGAGAGGCGCGTCAAATCCATCTAGTCAAAATCTTACATGGACCCTTTTCTTCTGGAGAAAGTGAAGCGACAGTCCACCAGAGTTCTGAACTCTAATAAACATGTCAAGGGGCAAAGGGGAAAAACACCAACTTCCTCTCCGAAATGACAACAGGCAAAGAAATCTGTGGATGGTTCTGATCGCTCTCCGACAAAGGCGCGTAGGATTGTATTCTCACCGAGTTTGTCGGTTCAAAAATTGGCTTAGCACGTGCACTCTTAGAGGGGGGAGAAAAATATGCAGCTGGCATCTGTTTTTGCTGTTACTTGCAGTGTTTTTCAAAACAACAAGAAACTAAGGAAGCTTTTAAGTTTAACTCAGAAAATACTCAGATAATTATACGTATTTAGAATAATAAATGTGCATTAAGCATTTTCAATCAAACAAAGTGAATTATTGCATTTAAAATGAAACTAAATGTGGCTTAAATATATTAAATTTACAATAGAAAATTCATAGAATAAAAAAAAATGGAAATATCAGAATTTGAATCTGTTAAGAAGAATTTGTACCTTTATAGAAATATATATATAAAAAGCATTGTTATTTCATCTTGACACTACAATTGTGTAACTGAAAGCTTGGTAGCATATTCTGTAGTTTTTGAGATATGAACTCTAATTCATCTAGGGATGCTACAATTCTTATCCGATTCAGTTCCCCAGTTATTTGAGCAGAAACAGACTTATGTATCCACTCTATATAGTATCACTTAAAATTTATTAATCCTCTTATGTTCTTACTGTGGTGAAACATGTATAATTTCTCAAGCGAAATATAAATGCATTTGAAAATTTATAAAATCAAAAGCTTAGTTTAATAACACATGAAATTTACACTTGTTGCTGCAATCGAGTTTGTTTACTCAAAGCGAATAATTTGAAGTACAGTGAGTTAATATGTTATGGATCTTTTTTTAAATATATAATATTTTCTTTTCTCATTCAGAACCAGTTTAATATTAAGAAATATTAAGAAACATGATAAATGTTTTCAGTCGGGGCCAGATTCCCCACAGAGCCAACCTATGCCATAGCCTGGGGCGCCAATAAAGAAGGAATAACAACAAAATATTCACAAATTTTTCAGTATTATCTCCCAAAGGCCATATAAAATGTTTTTTTTTTAAATTTACATTCGTTACATTAAATATATTGAGCGATACACTTTTGATTTTCTGTGGATCTTATCATCTCTTTCCCTTTCACTTCTTTGCATAAAAAGAGATTTAACGAGATTTGTCTACTTAAA